>JARQZK010000755.1:567500-655000 GCA_030704885.1 Cynegetis impunctata
ATATATATTTATATATATATATATATAATATGTATTAAGGGGCGGCTATTCGAAGGCGGCTATGGAGGCTAAGCCGCCTCCTCAATAATATTCCGTGTATCACTACTATTTTATATTGAATAGTCAGCATTCAGAATATTCATATTAACCAAAATCATATTATTTTATGCAGCTATCTTCCTTTCAAACTACATTATATAATATAATTTATTAATTACGATAGAAGGTATTTACATTTACTGCATTTCATTCATTTCAAGATTTGTGGCAACGCTGCAGAGGCTTAAAAAGGTATATTTTCAACGTTCATTATGCCTGCCACAAAAAAGCAAACAACGGTGCGAATACTGCGAATGAATGCTTCATTGCAATAGAAAAGGAAAACACATGTAAATGGCAACACCGATTGAACCTAAGTCTCACACAATGTCGTCTAATCACAACTATATGCTTCCGGGTAAAATCAAGTGAATTAGTTGGACATGGACCGTTGGACGTTGTCGTTGTCACTAGTCGTGGACGAAAACAGTTTCGGTTTTAATTTATTTTATTGGCGTATTGTTTTTAAAATGAATTCGGTTACTGAAGTTAATTTTAAAAATTTCAATGGTGACTTAGTGGAATATTTGTTATCCCATAACTTTAGTGCACTAAGTTAAAACGATAAAGTTTTAATAAAAAAATGGCGACCTACACTGGAATTAAACAATTTGGTGCAGCGTAGCAGAATCGCGGTTTTAATATCAGAAATTATGAGAGACATCCTCGGATCCTCGGATCACAGGTAAAAAATAAATTATTTTGTTGGCAGTGTATAGTTTTTACTAGGGAAAATGTCTCTGTTTGGGGCAGCTTAGGATTTGACGATTTAAAAATTTTATCACGTTCTCTGGAAAGGTACGAAAAATCCCAGGAACACGTGTCGCGGATCAAGGTAGACACTCGAAAGTGAAAACAATTTTTTCCCAAAGAAATTAATATTTTAGGGTGCTTGTTTTACTTTGATTTTCTTCTGGAATGAGATACCGAGATTCGGTTTTCACTTGCCTATTTTGGTATCATTACACTTCATTTTTATTGGAAGAAATTTATATTATTGCATTAAATTTTTTGAAGAAATTAGCAATTTTCTATTATTATATTGAAAAACGCGCTCAAGCGCCATCATTAAAAATTTGACAAATGAGAGATAAGATGGATTTGACGATCCAATAAATGCTTTTCCAAACGAGACCAACTTTGTTAAAATTCATTTAGTAGTTTAGAAGTTACAGCTGTTTATTCAAAAAAACATTGAAACAACCCCCACCACTTCATTTCGATAGATACGTCAAAAAGTGTAAAACAAAAATTACTCGAATAGAGCTTACTTTGAAAAAGTATATGTTTTTGTGATACATTTACTAGATGAATTTCAGAGAAAAATCACTTCTAAAGTTTCATATTGCGGTCACGCCCCCTGGCGACCATATTGGAAACATAAAAATAATTTCCAGGATTTTGTTTTGGCCACTTTAGTATTAAAATTTTTTACCGTAAGTCTCTACCACGAATAGTTTACGAGATACAGCACTTTGCATTCTTATCTGGCCACCCTGTACACAATGAGCGAAAGGGTTAAATTTAGTACGTCAATTATTCTGCACGCTCGACATTCAGTTGAAATCGCCAAAGATGAAGGCGCGAAAGATAGAATTAATACCACGATATCAATCACGCAAGACAAGTTCTACAAGCCAAAATAAATAAAAGTAGGTGGCGACATAAAACGAAAGTGACTGACATCTAATGGAGATAAATTCGCCTTTAATTCCGCCATTTTGATCCCGCGGCAGCCTTGGTCACTCAGCCGTGCGAAAAGTGAAAATATGTCGCAAGACCAGTCTCTCGAACGGTGGTAATTTTCATATATAGGTACTCATTATAATGCCATATACGGCGCAGATGATGTTGCATACGTTTATATCTTGTAATATTTCGAGATACCTTCCATGAATCTTATGAGAGATTCCTCGTAAGTCTTCCGTTTCGTGGTTCGTCGGTGGAGAGTTAGGGACTGCTCATGATTCGGAATTTTTTTCACTTATTGCGTCAAGGTTTGTTCGACAAGCGGCAAAATTATTGGTCCTACGTTATTTACTACGAATTTTACTGTATTCATAGTGATAACAATTGACGGATTGGCAGAAATTATCGTAAGTAGGTAATTGCACAAATGCATCAAAATTACCGTTAATTTTGCATGACAGCGTGTTGTCAAAACACTGCATGAGTTCATTTTCATTTTTGGAGAAAATGCATTCTTCGGTTGAGCCCTCCACCGATCTCTTTCTCCAAAATATGAAAAAGACCGAATGCAGTTTTTTGATAACGCGCTGTCATGCAAAATTATCGGTAATTTTGATGCACTAGTGCAATTTTGGGGAATATTTCCCGAATATAACCATGGTTTCAAAAATGAATTACCATAGATACGTATCGCAGCGCTCTTCCGCTCTCTACAATGCAATTATCGTAAGTAATTGCACAAGTGCATCAAAATTACCGATAATTTTGCATAACAACATGTTGTCAAAAAACTGCATGAGTTCATTTTCATTTTGGGAGAAAGAGCCCGACACCGAAGGTTCATTTTCATTTTTGGAGAAAATACATTCTTCGGTGGAGGCCTCCACAGAGCTCTTTCTTCAAAATATGAAAATGACCGAATGCAGTTTTTCAAAGACAACACGCTGGAATGCGAAATTATCCGGTTATTTTGATGCACGAGTGTAATTTGGGGGAATGTTTCCCGAATAAACTTCCAACTTGTCAAACTGACGTTAGTAATTCATAAATTCTTAGCTTGTCATCAATATTCATAATATGAACTATGCTACTGTGCAATTATCGGTCTACAATGCAATTATCGCTGTAATTTTCGATAATAGCATTCCGTTTACAAGGGATTTTTGACAGGAGGAAAATATTCGTAAGTAATTGCACGAGTGCATCAAAATTACCGATAATTTTGCACGACAGCGTGTTGTCAAAAAGCTCCATGAGTTCATTTTCATTTTTGGGAGAAAGAGCCAAGGTGGATTATATTTCTCCAAAATATGAAAATGACCGAATGCTTTTTCAAAGGCAATACGCTGGAATGCGAGTGCAATTTGGGGGAATATTTCCCGAATAAACTTTCAACATGTCAAACTGACGTTAGTAATTCATAAATTCTCAGCTTGTCATCAATATTCGTAATATGAACAATGCTACTGTGCAATTATCGGTCTACAATGCAATTATCGCTGTAATTTTCGATAATAGAATTCCATTTACAAGGGATTTTTGACAGGAAGGAAATATTCGATGTAATTTTCGATAATTGCATTCAATTTGCAAGGGATTTTTGATAGGAGGGAAATATTCGCTCTAATTTTCGATAATTGCATTCCATTTGCAAGGTATTTTTGACAGGAAGGAAATATTCGATGTAATTTTCGATAATTGCATTCAATTTGCAAGGGATTTTTGACAAGAGGGAAATATTCGCTGTGATTTTCGATAATTGCATTCCATTTATATGGGATTTTTGACAGGCAGGAAATATTCCTTGAAATGAATAGTGGAGTATATTTTGATGGAAGTATTTGTAATTTCGTTATAAACGATAAATATATCAAAATAAAAATGAAGAAAAAAATAATTACACTGGCTTTGAGACAATATCACACTATCACAAACTTTTACATTCGCTTTCAAACTTTTACAATATATTCCAAGATCCCACAGTCCGTTATTTTCTCAGCAATAATATGTGTAGGATAAAGTAGTGTTCGTATATATTTTCAGTGTATGCATACCTGCTAGCTTATGTCAATTTCCAGGTACTAGGTGCTAAAAGTAGGCGAAAACTCAACTTACTATTCTTGAAGTCTCAGGGTGCTTCAAATTTTTATTCAGTTTTGTAAAAATTAATAATTCCTTACTGTCAATCGCTTCCCGTCGGCGGAAGCCTTTGCCAGGCACTTTAAAGCTCCCATTACAAGAATGGAATTTTACTAATACTCTCACTCTTGAATTTTGTATAAGATACTTGCGTACTATTGTTATAAATTCTGTAAGCACATATCGTGAGGGCCAAACATCCCCTCCAGACACAAATTAAGTGTCCATATGAGTATGAGCGTAAGGACATAATTCCCCCGTTTGAGCACGAGAAAATAATATATTTTTCGCGCATCGCATCCAGATTCAGTACGAACGGAATAAATTATATTAAAAATGGCGAAAAAATATGCTAAATTTCGAACATTTTATGTTGATTATAATTAATTCATTCATCAGTTGTATATTATTTGTTTATTTTACCTTAGATACGGTTGCTATGAATAAACTCATAACGCCCTAGGGCGTTATGAGCGGGCGCTATGGATCATAACGCCCAATCATTGTACGAGCAGAAATGAAGCAACTTCCACCTATTAAATACTTCATAATCCTTGTCCTCTACGGCTCTGGATTTCTCCGGCAATAAACTATTCGCAGCTTTGGCTGCATTTTCTATGATATTCTTGGGTAAATTCATATTCATTGCAATTAATTCTATAAGACTACATAAAGAAACCAGCAATGACATTCACTAAATATAATGATGACAAAAATATTCAACAAACGTCAAAATATCAACATTCATACCTCGGGCCAAAAGCCCTCGGGCCGAATGTTACCCTCCGGGCGTTAGGATCTTTATAACGCACTTGTCACATAAATAACTATTCCACATCTTTTGCTACCGGTTTGAAAATTTTCCGCTCCTGCTCCATCAGTTTTAGAAAGCGAGATTCCTGTTGATTTTTTAAAAATGTCTTTTTTTGTGACAGGGTCGTGAACTGAAGAATGACGAGAAAACCAGCATCACGTGTGGAGACGGAGTCACCTGTCTTCTTTTACAAGACATAACTGCCGACGATAGTGGAAAATATGACGTCTGCGTTGAAAATTATTATGGTTCAGATTGTAGTTTTGCTTCTGTATCAGTTGAAGGTAGGATATGCTTGATATTATTTGTTTCAATCTATAATTTTTCTTGTCAATTTTTTTTTTAATTTTATCAAAATTTTCATTTTTATTTGAATCCACAGGTTATCCACAGAAAAATGTTAACTGTGATATTTCTTCTTAGTCATTTATATACAAACATATATCATACATATATACAGTGTGGAACAGCCAAATGGAATAAATTCGATAACGAATAAATGAGAGCGTGTTGGAAAAAACGCTTGGACACGTCGATTTGTATTTTCAGATGCGCATTTTTTTCAAAAAAAAAATAATTATATAGGGTGTGTCATGTGATAGTGGCCGATACCAACTTTCTTATTTTAAATACAACCCCCTGTATATTATTAGTTTTTTGGATTCTTCAGAAAATTCTAGACATAATTCATGTACAATGTCCCATACCTATCTTCAACTGTTTCGGAAATATTAAGTGTTTTCAGATGTATTACAAAAATTAACATTAAAAAAAGAAAATTATTTTATTTCGCAAATAATGTAAAAAAAACAAAAAACATTAATTTCAATGTGAGAGATGTTCAAAATGTTCGCCGCGAACGTCTTGGCAACATGCTAATCTGGTATAGAAATGTCTACTAACGTTTGTAAAACATCTGAAAACACTTAATATTTCCGAAACAGTTTAACCCTCTCGCTCACCTTGTCCTCAATTGAGGACAACCTACTTTGGATTTTTTCCTATGAAGTGCCGCTTGCTCTTACTTCTCTGTCACATTGTTCTCAGTTGTGGACATCATATACTTCCAAATGAATATATGTGCTGCCATCTATAAGCTGATGGAAAAAAAATTAATTCATTTGAAATATAGGTTTCCGTAGGGTAGCTGTGACAGCAGTGTAGCGCTCTACTGTTTATTTTTTTGTTAGTTATATTCGTTAGACCACGTGTTTGAAAACTATTTGTTCACGTTCACAATAAGTGTAGACTTGTTCCAAAGTTATTGTGTTTGGTGATTTTTGTGCATATTGTAATCAGCGATCTTTGAAAGTGTGGTGTCCTAATTTGAGGACATTGTGAGCTAGCGGTAAACGCAACATCTAGGTAAATATAACAGCACTTTTATTTTATTTCTGCAAAAGTTAAATTTTATACATTTTAGTACTTCGAAAATGGACCATTCATGAAATACCATACCCTGTAATGTTATTTCAATGAAACATATTAATATTTAACCCTCTGAACATATTTCTGAAAATTTTTTGTCTTCCATCAGCTCATGATGTCCTCAATTGGGGACATATCATAGTACCCATCAGCTCATGATGTCCTCAATTGGGGACATGTCATAGTGCCCAAACGGAGCATTTTGAAAATCTGAATTTAACATCAAAAATTTTCAAAAAATAATAAGTTGCATCACAGTAAATTTCAGATTTTTCGCTCCAATAGTTTTAATTCGTGACCGAGAGGGTTAAGATAGGTATGGGACATTGTACATGAATTATGTCTAGAATTTTCTGAAGAATCCAAAAAACTAATAATATACAGGGGGTTGTATTTAAAATAAGAAAGTGGGTATCGGCCACTGTCACATGACACACCCTATATAATTAATTTTTTCTGAAAAAAATGCGCATCTAAAAATACAAATCGATGTGTCCAAGCGTTTTTTCCAACACTCTCTGATTTATTCGTTATCGAATTTATTCCATTTGGCTGTTCCACACTGTATATATATATATATATATATATATATATATATATATATATATATTATATATATATATATATTAATATATATATATATATATATATATATATATTATATATATATATATATATATATATATATATATATATATATATATATTCTATTCAAATTGTTTCTGCCTGTGTTGTATTTTAAAATATTTTTCGTTCATTTGCAATGAGAGAAAAAAAATCGGCCAAGTGCGAGTAGGACTCGCGCACGGAGGGGTCCGTACCATTGAGTATGTCCCTCTAAAATATTTATTTAATTTTAATTTTATTATTATCAGTTGTATTTTTAAAGTGAAAAAATAACTGAGTGTTCTGTGAATATTTCAAGTGCCTACCTGTTGCCATTATTGATATCGAACAAAAAAGGGCAAAAAAATCGCATCTTTTGTATGGGTGCCCCCTTAAATATTTATTTTATTTTGTTTTTGGTATTTGTAATGTTAAGGCGGCAACAGAAATACATAATTTGTGAAAATTTCAACTGTCCAGCTATGGCGGTTCTTTAGATACAGCCAAATAGACGGACGGACGAACAGACAGTGAAATCTCAGTAATAGGGTTCCGTTTTTACCCTTTTGGTACGGATCCTTAAAAAGAATTTACTGAAAGTTAACATTTAACCCAATGCCAGCCAGAACTCAAAGAGGACTAAAAAATTTAATTTTTTTTTATAGACTGGTTGTTGAGTGTTCAGCAAAGACTGAACACTGAAATTTTGAAAAAAAATAAATTTCAATTCGCAGAAAAAGAGCGTCCCATTTTTGGGACGATGGCTAAAAGGGGATAAAATAATATATTTAGAAAAAACGAGACAAAAGGGACTTTCAGCTGCTTTAATAACAAAATGTGATCAATAAACTCACATAAATTATATACAGAACAAACTTTAATAAAAAATTTTGGTAAAAAAAATTATTTTTTATGGGATGGTAGAAAGCAGATATCTTGAAGTCGTACATTGCACTCTCCACTAATTCTGGTGGTTTTTTTTTCACAAAATGCTTATCTCCTTTTTTCTTTATAGAAACAACTAAATGACCCATTTGGTCATACCTTATGTCCACACTTGCTCTTCCTCCCATCAATTTGGACTTTTGAGGGCGTGGTCTCTTTTCCTACGTACTTCTAGGAGAGTAGCCATTTCTTGGTGATTTACAATCTGGTAAAGTCTCCAAGTATTTGTCACCGATATATCTAACACTTGGGTGAATAAAGGCCACCACCATTTCCCTGAACGAATACTTGTTCGGTAAAGAGACACTTGCTTGTCTAACATATCTACTCCGCCCATATGCGAATTGTATTATTGTATCAATTTTACGATGGAGTATTGTCACTATTGCAATGGAATTCTCACC
Source organism: Cynegetis impunctata (assembly GCA_030704885.1). Lineage (NCBI taxonomy): Eukaryota > Metazoa > Arthropoda > Insecta > Coleoptera > Coccinellidae > Cynegetis > Cynegetis impunctata. The sequence continues at coordinate 575,625 of JARQZK010000755.1, forward strand.
GTTTGTGCTGTTTTATTTAGTTCACTTCTCTATTTTTTCTGATAATGGTTCGTCGTCACCCTCAAACTCGGATTCGTCAGCAGGGTTAGAAGTAAACAATTCCATAGTACCTGCAACATCCACTATTTCTTCTCCTTCTAGACATTTTCTGCTACTCATAATCACTTCCAGTCAATGTCCCAAAATTGGGACAACAAAATTAGCAACAAATTGGCAACAGATAATGATATGAGTCAGTTCAATTCCGTTCCGTATCGAAAAAAAGACTATTGAACAATAAAACTGCAATGGTATAATTATAATTTTCTCGACAGAAATATATTGAAATCACTATAACGTATGACAACCCCAACGCGCCAGACAAGTGCCGACTTGTTGAATCAGTCTAATTTCTGCTATTGTTCCTGTGAGACATCTGACTATAAATATATGAAGTACATACTTCGACCTAAATGACATTATCAAATACTCTAGTTTTCTGTGATAGCTTTGAAGGAATCTGGCAAAAATGGCGCGTCCCAAAAATGGGACGTTGGCTGGTGTTGGGTTAACGACGAACTTCGTGATTTCTTCAAAACTTTTTAGGGAAAGAAATTGCTTAGAGATTTATAGACTTTCAAATTTTTGAAAAAGTTTATAAAGGTTAACTTTGATTAAAATCTCCGTGGAAAATATTCCATATACTTTCAATACCTAGTACTTGTCAAAACTTCACTCAAGCTTGACTATATTTGTATTGCTGTAGTGTACAAAAACATAAAAAATTATTCTCTATATAATATTATACAGCATTTGAAAGTTGTGAAAATTTCCCATCCAAACGAGTGTCATACTAACACACTGTTAAAGATGTGTAGGTGTGTGTGTATATGTGTAGATAGATAGGCAACCTTGAAACCCATCTCTGGAACAATTGTTGCTGAACATCTGGACTCGAAAGAGAAACTGAACATCATTCATAAGTAACACACTTTACTATTGCACCAATCTTTATTCTTTATGACTTATCTATATGGTAATTCATTTTGACATATTATATTATTTTTATTTTTTAACTTCTGAACCTTATTAAAGATGTGATTTTTGTCGTCTAATTATTATAGGATTAATTTATATCTTTTGAGATTGATGTAAGAATTAAGTCGCTATAATTTATTCCAATCTTGAACGATCGATCAATCGTGTAGGATGGCAACATCCGTTTATATTAATATATATTCCTATCATCATCCGTTCTTTGGTATTGCGTTATCATTTTTTCTTTTTCTTATTGCATAATCGGTCTCTCAAAGTGAGGTTAAGGCTCACCTTTGTTGTAAACTCTTGAATCGATTATTTCTATTTCTGCTCAGATATTGAAGATATTAATTGATCGAACCGATAGCTTCTTAAATAGGTTAGATTTTCTGTTTTTCACAACGTCGTACTATAGGTACTTAATTCCTGTTTTGGGATTGTTCTTCTTTTCGCCATAGTGATATTCTTCCATTTTTATGTCCTATTCAAATGAATAGACTGTTTTCGAATAGATTTGTGTCCGAAGGCGTAAACAATTCTATCGATAGCATTTTAATCGTAAAAAGGAAACATTCCTCCCTGAAGTATGTGTCAGGGAGGCGGGCAGCTTGAATATGGGATCAACTCCTTCAGCCAGATTAGAGGATACATTTGTATGTCGATGGTCTAGTACACAAATGTTGTAAGTGCAAAATAGTATGTTTCGAGTTATATGAAATTTAAAGTTTGTTAGGTCACTATAATTCACAGGATTACGATTAAACATCGAAGATGCTGTATTAAATTTGGCTATATTATTAGATTTCGGGTGAAAGTATTCACTTACGCTATTTGATCATACAGTATTAAAAATTTTGAAAAATAATCTAAAATACCTGTAGTTACCACATATGTCGCTATACATTTCTTTGTTTGAGAAAAAAAACTGTACTTACCACATTCGATATATAATTCTTTGTTTAAATTGAACTACCTAGATGACTAAAATTCAACTTCATTGTCAATGAACAAACTTTTGATAACAAACTAAAACATTTCGAAAAATAAATTGTGTTTATTGTCTTTTAATAACTATTTTCACTGGATTTCTTTTATAAAGTTTGAATAATCGTCTGGGATAATCTTCTTTTCCAAAAAAAATTACGGGTCCTTTTTCTACGACATAAAAGTCGTATTTTCTAAAAACAGAAACTCATTGCTAAAACATGCTTTCAATTAAGTAATTGATTAGCTTTACTTTCAGTAAAAGGCAAAATTGGCTGTCTACCTTCTTCGAATATTTTATCATATTTTTGACTTGGAACAATAATATCTACACACTTTCGTACAATGATTTGATCTGATAAAATGCATATTTTTGCTGAATGGTCCATTTGACCTGTTCTGTCTTGAATCGAGTAGAAACACCTGCAGTGCTAGATTTGTCATGAAGAGTGTGTATTACTTTGGCTAGATAAAAAAATTATTTGGTACAAAATTTTTATGTTTTATAGCCATTGCGCACTTGACCACTCACAATGAAGGCCAAAAGCTCAGAACGTACACCCACTCGCTATTATTTTAATCTAAACTTACCATCATTACAACTTATATGCCTTGACATGGCTAATTTCACTAACATTTTGCCCCTGGAAAACGACATTATTACACTGGAATTAAACAATAACCGCGATTTAAAATTACCTTTTACTTGACACAAAAGTGATAAATTCAGTTAATGCTATTTAATGTAGCGCCCACTTGTGATAAGTCCACTTACAACATTTGGAGTAGAATTATGTAGTCTGAAAGTACTTAACACTATTGGAAGATGGCGCTGGATTCAATAAATTTAAATATTTTACCTACCACTTGTGTGCACAAGAAAGTTCTTGTCTGAAATGGTATGTTAGCGCATTTAACTCATTTTTCCTGAAATGTGCACTTACAACATTTGTGTACTAGACCATCGATGTACAAGTGCATTATGGATGGGCGAGACAGGATGTTTATGGAAGATAGAAAATTTGGGTAGGGTTCAGAGGATTAATACTGGCCCATTCACCTTGAGAGTATACAAGCAGTGATTTACTTCACGCCATGAGGAAACCTCTGAAAAAAATTCATGGCAGACCAGTCGGCCCCAGGGTTCGAACCCGAAACCTCCCAAATACTAGTCAGCGTATCTAAGTACTAGGCTATTTACCCCGAAAATAGTATACTATTACACTGTATTATACCTTTTTGACCGCGATTCTTGAAATTTTCTTGATATCTAAATACATTTTTTCCCCCAAATGTTGACATCTCCAGATCAAATGTCCTAAAATTTGGCTTTTGACATCTCCAAGCTTTGGGGAGGAGAGTGGCGGGGAGGTGAATGAATAGAAACCAATCATGAAAAACATATTCGTGTACCTGCATGTTACCTTATTCTTGTTAGCTAGGACCAAGAGACTAATATTCTAGATATTCCGTGACTAGTTTTGACTAAGTCTGATAGCTTGCTATGGCTACAGCGTCACTACAACATAGGCCTTAAATTTATGTTTAATGCATTTCACCTTGGCTTCCTATAGCTCAATTTCGGTTGTGGCTTCAAACTTATAATTGGTAACTGATAGAATATTTTCCTTTGACTGAAAATGTCTTTCAAATTCATGAATAAATAATTTGTTGTCATTTGCAAAATTTCACTGCCACTGTAATACTATAATACCCACAACTTCATTGCACTAATTTTATTGACATGCATTTTTCAGGTAAGTTGCAAGTTGCACCGATATGATGGTTTGATGGTTACAAATACTAGTGAAAAGTACCTTTACGCGTAGTTATTATTTTAATAACACGTTAAAAATAATATTTGCTGATTTTTATTTATTCATTAACAAATAGTAGGTACTTTAGCTAAGAGAGATTTACCTACACACCAATTTCAACTAAATACGTCTTTCAGATAGGTTACAATAATATCCCATACGCCACTGTTGTTGTCATAGTTTATTTATTTATTTAAGACAAAAGGAATACAAACAGGTGAAAAAAACCAATACAGAATTCACAAATTGACAATACATACCATACAAAACTATATTAAAATGAAAATTTAACCAACTCTATAAACTAGAAATAAAACTAGAAAAGAATTAATTCAACATTATTCAGAAAACGACCAGCAGCTCCACAAAAGTTAGGTACCTAATTTAATTCTAAAGAATTTTTTGAATGGATGGAGTTAAACATTGAAAATATCAGCACCGTAAGAGTTAGAGTTAAATTTCGCTAGCATTCTACATAGTGGCGAATTTTGTGTAACATTAATTAAGTCTACGGAATGGAACAGCCAATAACTCACGGGATCTCAGTCTTCTTTGCGGTACCTACTCTAAAATCTATTGACTCGAGAATTTCGGAGACATAAAGTACACCATTAATTAATCTGTACAGTAGACACATATCGTTCAATCGTCTCAATTTTCTATGGTCAATATTCTGAAGTTGTGTTGAATTTCGGTGTTAATTGTTGACCATTCGGAATTTACTTCTGGAGGATTAAAACCTTAGAAACTTATGCTGTACCCTCTCTATCCTGTTCACAGAACATCTATATTGTGGATTCCATATGCATTTTGCAAAATTAAGCAGAGTAAACATCTTCATGTCAGGAAGTATTCGTTCTCTCGACGGAATTCTGCATTTTTGGTCTAAACAGTGAATTGTTCGTTCCTAATATCTTTGGTAGAGGGCGCCATAGGTTGTTATTCCTATTGTAGTTTAGCCGAGATTTGTATTGGGTAACAATTAGAAATATGTTAATTCACTCCGAGTCAAATGAGCTGCACTGAAGAGATCTAATAAAATTGAAACAGCTGCATACAGTCCTTGAATCGGGATGACTTGACGTTTTCTATAATTCAGTATTGCGTCGAGGAATACATATAACCAGCTCCCTTGGAGTATTAATTACTTAATGTGCAGTAATATGGTTACAAATACAGGTCATAAGTTCTTTGTGCACAGTTTGTTATTAAGAACGGTTAAGAATAGATGAATCAATATGTGCAAAATTTGAATTTCCCGTTTTTGAAAACGGATGGGTGGAGTAAACTTTGTAATAACAGTTTTAAAAGCAGTCGACACCTCTACATCTGTTACACTCAATGCCAGCGTGTGAACCAAGAATATTAAGCATACGTATTTATCCAATGAATCACTTCCACAAGAAGGTATATGTGAAGGTATGCGGACGGTTTTTCCACCAAGAAATGATTAAACGTTATTCCAAACTGGTACAGGAAAAGATAAACATTATGAAACAATGAGCAATCCATTTTAGCAACTATTGAGTTTAACAATGTCCGAATCAGTGTATTGAAAATAACCAATAGACATTTCGAAGTTTTCAATAAATACTTATAATAAGCGGTTATCTGTGAAACTGAAACTTTGAAAAGAATTAATTTACTTATTTGTTATACCAGAAAATGTTATCGAGCAAAGTTCGATGTTTTAGTTTGTATTTCTGTTCCCGAAGCTATTTCCTTTTATATAATTAGTTCCGCTGTTGTCAAATAGTTCATTGGAACCGTCTGGAGTAAATAAGTATTAGGTAATTAGGTATATGGAATTTTCACTTTATCGTTCTTGAAATAGTAAAACTAATTTTCCGTCGAAAATTATTGTATTTTGTACCTCCCCGCCACTTTTATTTAATACACTATTAATTTTGGAGATGCCAAAAATTTTTTTTTTTAACTCGAGGGACCTACAGTTTAACGCCGGTTCCGAATGGCCAATGGGCATGTAAACTTTGTACATTACCTAACAATTTTTAATCATATATAACCACTAAATTCCGGACATACACAACACCCAAGAGCAAGGTGGGACTCGAACCCACAATTCTCGGTTTACGACTGAATTTGATAGTTTCGTTCTGTCTCGAAAACAACCTCACATATCCAATTTCAGATCAGTGGATCTGACGGAAGCTACTAGAGATGGTAGTATGTACCGAAAAATTATATATTTATATATATATATATATATATATATATATATATATATATATATATATATATATATATATATATATATATATATATAAATATATATATATATATATATATATATATATATATATATATATATATATATATTTATATATATATATATATATATCAGTGGCGGCTCGTGAGGTTTTGGTTTGAGGAGGCTACAAGAGGTGTTAAAAAATACACCATAGGCGAAAATTTTTAGTATTTCAAGGTCAACCGCCTTATAATTTAAAGAAAATCAAAGTAAAACAAGCACCCTGAGCTATTAATTTGTTTTCACTTTCGAGTGTCTACCTTGAGACCTACAACTCCTATTTACAATATTCACAAAAACTCTTCTCAGCCAATTAATCAATTCATCTATTCATCAAATTTTTTTTTCTTTCACAAAATAGGTACCTACCTACCTACTTAACGAATTTGTTAACAGCTGGTGAGAGCAAATAAAAAGTTATTATATATTTTTGAAGATTAGCGGGATTCTGCGATCTTTAACGTTAGCAAAATGATCAATAATATCCTCATAAAATTTTTTGTCTTTCGCCAAATGTTTTACCAATTCCTTTTCAATAGACAACAAACTAATATTTTTCAAATGATCCTGGCTCATTGAATTTCGTAAATGAGTTTTAATTCTCTTAAGAGTGGAAAACGAGCGCTATACGGAAGCCGATGTCACCGGGATAGAAACAATTAGACATAAGAGTTTATAAACTTGGGATAAATCTTGATTCAAATCATTATCAAAAAGGTATTTAATAGTCCCCACATGATTTTCCTTTTTCCCCAAAATTTCATTGTCATTATAAACAACACACAGTTCACTTTTTATGGCCACCTTATCAAAAAAAGTGCATTTTTGACATAAATTTTCCAAAAGGTTATCTGGAAAATTAGCCGAAAATCCGGTTAACAAATTTTTATTGAGTAAGTCGAAGAAATGCAGTTCATTCAAATCAGAGAACCTTATTTCTATTTGACCCCTAATAGTATCCAAAATTTCATAAAATATTTGCTTATAGTGAAGCTCCATATCACTGCGTAACTGAATTTCTTTCGTTTTGGGCTAAATTGATTCGTATCATCAGTAGTTTGAAATACAGAACATAGTTTTTTAAAATAAACTTCTGCACGAAATTCTGAAATGTTTTCCAAAAGAAACTTAGCCGATTTCGTGAGTAAATTACTTCTGAAAACTTGTGCTGTAAGATTTGAAAGACTATTTCTGTTTGTTCAAAAATTAATTTAAAGATGTTTAAAAAATATATAAATTCCTTATCTTGTAAGTAAGATATTAATCCGCGTGCTGTATTTAAAGTTACTTTATCGGTGAAAAATTCCTCACTTTCAACTAGGTATAGAATTAAATCCTCAAATCCTAAGCGGCCCTAAACAGAGACATTTTCACTAGTAAAAAGTAAACACTGCCAACAAAATAATTTATTTTTTACCTGTGATCCGGTTAGGCAAGGATGTCTCTCATAATTCCGTGAATTAAAACCGCGGTTTTGTTTTCTGTTACGCTGCACCAAATTGTTTAATTCAGGGGTAGGTCGCAATGTTTTTATCAAAACTTTATCCTCATAACTCAGTGCACTAAAGTTATGGGATAACAAATATTCCACTAAGTCACCATTGAAATTTTTGAAATTAAATTCAGTAACCAAACTCATTTTAAAACAAGACGCGAGCAATATAAGTAAACACGCTGCCATTAGTAACTACGATCACACTACGATTCAATTAATGCTTTCCAACGAATTCACTCGATGTCACGCGAAATTCTATAGTTGTGATTGGTCGACATTGTATGAGACTGGGTTCCTATCCGTGTTGCCATTTACATGTGTTTTGCTTTTCTATAGCAATGAAGTATTCATTCGGAGTATTTAAAAAAAAAAGGATTTGCACCGTTGTTTGCTTTTCTGTGGCAGGCATAATGAACGTTGAGAATATACCTTTCTAAGCCTTCCGCAGCGTTGCCACAAATCTTGAAATGAATGAAATGCAGTACATGTAAATACCTTCTATCGTAATTAATAAATTATATTATATAATGTAGGTTGAAAGGAAAGTAGGTGCATAAAATAATATGATTTTGATTAATATGAATATGCTGAATGCTGACTATTCAATATAATATTTTAGTGATACACGGAATATTATTGAGGAGGCTTAGCCTCCTTAGCCTCCTTTGACTAGCCGCCCCTGAATTATATATATGTTTGAGAAATGAAACTCTGAGTTTAACGATTTTCACATATAATAAAACAACACAGTATATTTTATCGACGATGAAATAAATATAGGTCGGACACATAGAAATTTCAAAAAAAGGATTACTGGACACAGGCGCAGTTAGATAAATCATAACGAAGATTCAATATATGCTAGACATTTAATAAAAGAGGTACAAAATTAAATCTTATGGAAACTTTGGAAATTGATAGGCATACAAATTCCCGGAAGTTACTTAACAACCAATTGGATTTGCACAGCTCCCCCCTTCTTAACCTTTTCAATGAATGAAAGTAGTTTGTTCTTAGAATCCCAGAATAGATTTTCCAAATTTATAATTGTACTTTGCAAACCTTGTATTAGATATTTTAGTTTTAATTTGAAATTTGTACCTAGCGTTGTGCAACTGTGTTGTTTTATTATATGTGAAAATCGTTAAACTCAGAGTTTCATTTCTCAAACATGTTAACAATTGATTTTCATCGAGTAACGGCCTCATTAATTTAAAAAAAAAAAATATATATATATATTTAAATATATATGAATACATCTATATCTTCTTTTTTTGATGTTACTTTGACTTATTATTTATATTATATATTTTCACAATGAAGTGTTCTTGCTATTGGATCACATTGATTAAAACAAATTAGATGTCATGCAAAATATTGTCTATTGACGTTTCGACTATTTTGTGTTCTCTTTCAAAATCCTTAAACGTAGAGGATCAATACAGTAAAATAAAAATATTGACATATTATACAATATATATTAACACAGACAAAAGCACAGTGTTGGTAGGTCAATCAATTCTGCAGATTAGCAGAATTGACCTACCAGCACTGTGCCTTTGTCTTGTCTGTGATAAGATAATTTTTAATATGAGATTCAAAACAAATTAGGTAGATACTAGCATTTACTTGAAGAAATAGTCATAACTATTAAATCTGTTGATGCCGTTGTGCCAGAAAAAAGTAGGCAGATTTACGGAACACTACTTGTACCATGTTTTGATGGCTCACTGTCAAGAGTAATTTTTTTGTCAGAGTTATAGTCTCCAAATTCTCTTCGGACAAAGTTCTCAATTTTACGTAAAGATCAAATAGTTAATGAGAAGATAAAAAGCAACGAAAAGTTGATATCCCTGCAACAGTTCCTAAAGCAAAACGGGAAAAATTATCCGCCTAGTTTTTCTAGCACGAGCGCATTACCAGCTTCACCAGCTTTCACTAAAATACCTTTGGAAGATTGGCATTTCCTTCTACATCGGACATTTTTATGTGGGTTACGCAAAATAGTTCTTATATGCTGTAAATGTTTAAACAAAATTAATTTCCTAGGCGCTAGGGCGCTCTTTTTCTAAAACTACGCTCTAGGGTAATATTTCGTATTTAACCGACTTTGACATGATTTCATTATTTGTCAAGTAATATACCAGTCCGACATTAATTAATTTAATTGTGCCTTCCATTCAAGATATAATATATAGCGAAAGGAACTTTTTTCCAACCGGCTTTTCTTGCATCGTGTTGTACTTTAATTATTTCTAGATATAATTTCTCGTGCTCGATTTGACAGCATAGTTCTCCTAATTTTTCATTCTCCATAGAGCTAACGAATCTTAAATTCAGTTTTGAAAAGGTTCGATTATCTCGACATATTGACATAGTGAAACTCGTTTGTCTGTGAACACATGTTCGCTAATGAACTGTTTGTTGTATAATATTGACTATTGTTGAATTATTCGTTTCATGCAACGATTATCGAGTTAATTATGTGCCAAAGTAATTACGCCCAAATTGGTATTATTATATATTATGATTAACTCGCCTTAGTACATTATGAGCCGTTCAGTGTTGATTTTTCTCAGATACCATAAGGTGAATTAGAGTAGGAATATGTTCGAATTTTGACTTTTAGCATGAACTGAAAATTGATCTACTTAAATAATCAATTTCATAATTTGAAAGAAAATTGCTATATAGGTTCAGATTTATTTGAATGGCGGATCTTATTAATTTTGGATTTTTTAAAACAATTCATTAAGGCATAAAAAATACAAAAATCGCCATATTAGATGTAACGGTAGAGAAAATTTTCAATCGCATGAATTGTTATTAATTATCTCTCATGATATGTAATTGCTTTTTCTTAAATGTGATGCTGGAAGTATTTTTCATATGTTACACTTTCTACCCCAACGGTCTCGAAATCTCTGTACAATACCCCTTAACAGAAGTAACTATTCTTATATGAAACACGTGTGAGTGTTTAGCCACTTTCATTCTTCATGGATTCACGGGCGAACAAAGGCTCTTTTGCTCCAGTTAATTGTAGAAAAAGTTTTTTTGAGAATGGTCGTGGAACGAGACTTATCACCCCGTTCGAATCCGCAAGGCAAATCGTTAGAATTGAGCGTTCGAAGTCTGAGCGTTGGCCGGGCGGACGCCATATGATTTCTTAGAAACGCATTCCCGTCTCCACCGAAACGGAACGATCGGAAAGAAACATACATTTATATTATGGGCGATTGCGTAGGGCTAACTTGTAACCACTAAAGCTCAATGAACATTCACAATATCCATAATCTAACTCAGTATTCGAAACTATCGACGCCACAAGTTGAAACGAAGGATACCGACCACGATGTACGAGTAAAATAATTTGTCAAAAACAATCTAAAAAATATAAAAACGTTTATTTTAAGAATAAGAAACATCAATGATATTCTCTACAATCAAGAATCTACCCCAAAAAAATTGATGTGCAGTAACCATTTCTTTGTGAGCTTCATTTTATTTCAAAAATCGTTGATTTTAGGTATAGGGTAAGGTTTATGAAAATTGCCTCCAATTAGATAATCAGTTGAACGATGAATCAATATCTAGGGCGTTCCATGTGATAATAACGATGTTTTTAATGTTTAAATTTCAACAAAATAGTATTTTTTTATCAACCACTGGAATAGCTTCAAACGTAAAAAAATAGAAAGCCTCTATTTTAGAAACCAGAAGAATCCATCTTATTTTCTTTACAAAGCTCTTTTTCAAATTTTACCGTAATTCAATGGATCTGCAGTTTCCATTGTATCTTAAAATTGATTTCATTTTGAAAACGGTTGTCTTGAGGTATAAGGTATGCTCCACGAATACCTATTCACTCAAAATCTGAATAGGTATGTAATAGAAAATAGAGCATTCTATTTAAAATAAGAACTGTGATAGTCATTTCCGGTATAACCGGAAGTGATAGAAGAATGAAATTATAGGATAATTTTCTCCTTACGACACGTGAGACACACCGTATATATATTAAATATATATATATATATATATATATATATATATATATATATATATATATATATATATATATATATATATATATATATATATATATATATATATATATATATATATATATATATATATATATATATATAAAGGTGTGAAGGATTCTACGACTGTCAAGTTAAGGAAGAATTACTTTAAATTCAGGTCTGCAGTCAGTTGATGAAAATAAGGAAAACTCTTTTTTCTATTCAATATTTCGAGCCATTTATTAGCTCTTCCTCAGGAACTCTACAAAGAATTGAAAAAGTGAACAATACTTAGTTTGAACAACATCTCAGCATGTGTACTTACGAAAGTGAGAATTAGAATTTACTTTTTCTTGCCGCACTTTAGAGACTAACATACATATAAACAATCCTACATAGTTAAAAAACAGATAAAAATGATTGGATTAAGAACATACAAAACAAGTCCAACCAAAAATTCCTCACACATGACACCGAATCATTAACGTATACAATCGACTTGTATGAGATTGACAGTGACTTTATTGCCAACACAAAATTGAGACGAACAATACCAATACATCAACTAAAGGGTACCAACTTGATATTTATTAAAATGACTTTAAGTCAGTAACATAAGGAGAACGACTGAGTAAATAAGAATAAATTATGTTAAGATTATCAATGTCCGTTCTGGAATTCATTGCATTAGGTTCTTTGAAAATTTTTGACATTTCGAGAAAAGTTCTCTTCCTTAAATTAGACTCATGCTCCAGGATAGTCACAGCATCATAATCCGGGTTATGGTCCAAAGAATATATATATATATATATATATATACATATAGATAGATACATCCATACAGCTTACTGATGAAAAAAATCTCCCCACAGGTCCACCGGACCCGCCGAGCGGCAAACCGAGCATCTCCGCCTCAGCAGATAGCGTTACCGTAGCCTGGAGCAGTTCTCCCTACGACGGAGGCAAGATCGTAACCGGCTACGCTGTCGAGTACAGTTTGGTGGGAAGCGACATCTGGACGACAGCTACGGAAAATTGTCACTCTCTGTCGCACTCGTTTGGTGGGTTGCAACCTGGTGGACGATACGTGTTCCGTGTGAGGGCTCAAAACGTCCACGGCTTTAGTTGGCCAGGCTTAGAATCGGACGTACTGCAACTGGACGAACTGAGTGAGTATAGTTTCTGACTCTGTGTTTCGTGTATAAAAAAAAGAAAAAACTCTATCGCAGCAAGCTGAATTAGAATTGTAGGTTTTCATAACGTATCCAGTTTAAAAAATCTATTTATTCAATAAAGATTTTTTTACCAAATTCAAACCAGTTCTCCATCTATTTAAGTTACTAACTTTCAACCCTATTGCTCCGAAATTGCGACTTTTATCTTGTAAACAAGATTCATTTGCTTCCCTGTAGCTCAACCCCATCACCAATTCGTACCAAAACCAATCCCATACAGGACGACACCTACCTACCAACTTTCCACCCTATTGCGCCTTATATATATATATATATATATATATATATATATATATATATATATATATATATATATATATATATATATATATATATATATATATATATATATATATATATATATATATATATATATATATATATATATATATGTATATATATATATATATATATAGAGAGAGAGAGAAAGAGATGAAAGTGAGATGCCAAACATCATAAATAGACATGAAATGAAAAACTATCTTCGTCCCAAGTCCAATTTGAATTGAGGAATAACTCATATGCCTTTGAAAGTACATTTTGAAAATTCAGCATAAGTGAAAAGTTCTCCGTTTTCACAAAAATCACAGAAATTACTAATCTGTCTTGTGTGGCTTCTAAGAGTTGCCAATGGTATACACCCCGTTAGGATAGTCTTGTCAGGACCTTTCACTGGGACACAAAAGCCCTTCAAAGGGTTAATTTCTGTGTCGACATGCACCAGGATAATGACACTTTGATGTGACACTTTGTCATGAAGTTTTTTCTGTCGTTAAATCGGACGTGGACTCTATCTTTTTTTTTAGTATCATCTTCTAAAGAAGGTTGGCAACAATCTCGGCGAAGTAATGTCTATCCTTTGCAGCTCGGAATAGTATAAGTTTGCACAAACCAGTACAATCTCCTATATTTTTTAACCATGAGTTTTTTCGTCTTCCAAGTCGTCTTAACCTTCTATTGCCCCATTGATAATTAATTTCAAAAGCTTTGCTCTGCTATTCTGTATGACTTGGACTCTATCTAGATGGAAGAAAATTTGTGCCTCGGGTCCAAAAACCTACTTTTATGGGTTCTGCTCAGGAAATGCTGTGTATTTTTTCAAGACACAACCCATAGACTTGAAACTTAGTCATATGGGTGCCTCATATGTTATGCTCACCTGAAGTGGATTCATCTTAGTTAAAAATTGGACATTCTGCTCTAATTTTCTCATATATAAAAAAAATATTAATATGTTAATCGCAATCTGGAAATTTAAAAATTAAATCACAAAGACTCATTACAGAGCTGACTGCTAATGGGAATATCTGAATTTTTCATACTTAAAATCATAGATAGCATCAATACTTGAAGATTATCAACTAATTGCACATATATCTTGAATACTTATTTCTTGTAAATTCTTAATTTCTAATGAGAAAACCTCTTTTGCTGTTCATTCAGGCATGACGCTTATTTATCATGATTAATTAGTTTACTTTGATTTAGCTAATCTGTGTATTTTCACAAAATGAGATATCAAATTTTCTGAGTGGATAATTTTAGGATTATGAAGTAAGATAATTCAGTGAAAATATAGTACATAAAATTGAGTAGTTTTTGATACAATCAATTCGAAAAATGTTGTTTTTACATACTTTTTTATATATTTTATTCTGATATTATCGAATGAATTAAATTATTCGTCCATTCATAAAAAATATACTAGTTGACCATAGTCGATTTCATATATAAGATAAGATGAACAAGGAAGATTCTTCAATGATTTGAAATTATCAAACAATCATCCAAGGAAGCTGGTTATACGTATTCCGCGACGCAAAATCTGCATTCACAATGCAATATTGAATTATAGAAAATGTCAAGTCATCCCGACTCAATATCTGTATACAGCTGTTTCGATCTTATTGAATCTCTCCAGTGCAGCCTACTTGATCCGGAGTGAATTAATATACTTCTTATTGTTCCCAAATACAAATCGCTGCCCACCTACTATATGGATAACAGCCAACTCATAGCCCCCTTCGACAAAAGATATAAGGGACTATCAATTTCACTGTTCAGACCGAAAATGCAAAATCCAATATAGAGAACAAATACTTCCTGGCATGAAGATGTGTATGACAGGCATATGGGGAACAATAAAAAATATGTTAATTCCCTACGAGTCAAGTAAGCTGCACTGATGAGATCTAATAAGATCGAAACAGCTGATCTTGAGTCGAGGTGACTTGACATTTTCTATAATTAACTGTTGCATTGAGAATGCGGATTTTGTGACGTTGAATACATATAACAAGCTCTCTTGGAAAATTGTTTGATAATTTTAAATTATTGAAGAATCTTCCTTGTTCACTTAACGTTATTTTCAAGAAACTAGATGAGGAGATGATTATTATCATAACACTATGAATCAAATTGTAAACTGGTTCTTTTAAAACTTCTTTATCGTTTGTAGTCTAGACGTCTCATTGATTAGCCAGCTAGTTGTTATTCCACTCTGTTCCACCTGAATGCATCCTCACTTTCAAGATCCACTTTGTTGTGGTTTCCACAGCAAAGTTAAAGAAAATGTGTAAAACAGCGAAATATAGCACGTATATGGACCTATCAATAAATAATCAGAAGTTTGGACACATTTAATATTCAATTATTTTTTATTGACTCTCATTTCCGAATGATGTATTATACAGGATGTTCCAGATAAAACTTTCATCCTGAAAATTTAGATCAATATGAAGATTTCAAAGAATTACACAAGAATTCGGAAGGGATATCTATTTCTATTATTACCTGTTTTGTAGCTCTAGGTAACAACTTTGAAAATTCAATGAGCACTGTTATAGGACAGGGGTTCCAAAATGGTGGTCCGTGGAACTCTGGAGTTCCACATGGGTTGTTGGGTTCGAAGAGATGAAACCTAATTTAAGTGCTATTTCAGGGAAATATTTTAGAAAATTTGACTATTCCTATCGAAATAAATACGTGCACGGCTGGAAGACTGAGGTCAATAGCCATTTATAATAATCATTCATGTTGATTTCTCTCTCTCTCTCTATATATACGTGCAATAAGGATTTTCCAATTCATAGGATATAAGTCTTTGAACAAAACTAAATTTGAATTCACTACGTTTATTATCACAAAATATTTTAAAAAATATAACACTGCTATTGCAATTTCGGTCACTAGACCATCATCGGGCAGATTGAGTTAAGAACTGAATACAGAATTATAGATTTGCGCTTACGGGTGGGAAAGAATTATTGCAGGTAAATAGACAAGAGGAACATATTTCAAGAAGGGCTAATCGAGTGAATTTCCCAAATTGGTACAATACAATATTCTTAGAAAAGTCGTTATTGTTTGAATACACTAAATATAAGAGAATATATCAGGTCAATCTGGTTGTTCAGCAAGGTATCTTTTGCATTATGATTGAGTTTAAACATTTCTAATGATTCTAAGTAAGTAAGTTTGGTTCCTTTCGGTAATTTGTGCATGATTTTAAAATTATCTATCTGTGGAAATAGGTGGTGGTTTTCACGGCAATGATTTGAAAACGTTGAATCCGTTTTATTTTTCAAAAAAGATTGTTGGTGTTCTTTAAATCTTGTCTTGAACGATCGACCAGTCTGACCTATATATACTCCTTTTCATACAGGACATCAACTATATAAGTCTTTCATTTTGAGCCAAGCATTATAGGTACAAAGGATAAGGTGTCAGAGTTTTGAAAATGAAATTACTATAAATTCGCCTTTGTTAATGTCAAGATAGGAATCCAGCAAAAAATAATTGTCAATTAGGGTTCCATGGCCAAAATAAATTGAGAACCGCTGCTATAGAGAATGGATTTGAACAAAAATCCTATCTAATGATTGTTTAATGCAGAAAAGCTGAATATTTTCTATTTTTATATTGTTGAAACTGTTTATTGCAATCGACAATTGCTCACAATGAATGCTCAAACTGAGCACAACTGTTTCTGAATTTAAAAAAATATTTTAAATATAACGATTCGTTCAAAAAAAGAAACATGAATTTTTCGAATGAAATATAATTCGAAAATTAGATATATATATATATATATATATATATATATATATATATATATATATTATATATATTTATATATATATATATATATATATATATATATATATATATATATATATATATATATATATATATATATATATATATATATATATATATATATATATATATATATATATATATATATATATATATATATATATATATATATATATATATATATATATATATATATATATATATATATACCTATATATAGATTAATCGAATTCGAAAATTTTATCACCATATATGCTCAAAGTGCACACCCAGTTGTTCCTGGCAAATGTAGAGCTTTAGTTTGAATGATTTGGACAATGTTTCTTTTGTATAAGGAATTCTGGACTTCCATTGTCTACAAAGTATCTGAAACAAAATTAAAAGAAAGAAATGTGATTAATAAATGGCAAGTTCAACAAAGAGAAAAAAGAAAAATAGCTCAAAAAATTAAATTCAATGAATAAGTAGGATTGAATGGAAGTATCTGAAAAAGCATGAAATGGGAATAAATAATAAGTTGGAAAAATAGTGAAAAAATATGAAATTATATAATTAATATACACGACGTTTTGGTTAGTTGGGTATCTCTAACCGTTCTCAAGTGTAAACTGAAACTTTGTTTCAGATACTTTGTAGACAATAGAAGTCCAGAATTCTACAAATACGAAATGTAGAGCTTGGCTACGAAACATTTGCAGAAACGTCTGGAATTAACTTCCGACATTCTATTGCAAAATTAAGGGGATGTTTCGTAGACAGTGTCTATATTTACCAGGACCAATGAGGTGCACAGTTTGAACATTTATTGTGATCACCTATCGATCTCAATAAACGATTTAAAACTACAAAATTTAAAAAATGTATTTTTCTCCTTCAGAGAATTATTGGATTTTGAATATTTTACACGAATTTTGATTCAATTTCAAAAGAGCTTGCATTCGATAGGTATATCACATGTCCTAAAGTTCCTACAAAAACAGTATATGGATGTCCCCTTCAAATTGAAAATGTTTTTGAATTTTTTCAAGACTTTATATTAAACGAAATATTCAGGTGGAAAAATTCCTCTAGGGCACCCTGTATAACACGACAGTATACTTCAAGTCTAGAGCCCCACATGCAGTTACTGTCAGTTTTACCACGAGTATTTTGTAAAAATTAACTCAAAAATATTGAACTTGATTCAAATTTCCCCCCATAATAACGCAACTTGTTGAGATCAGAATAAACACAAGATCATAACCATTTTTTAATGTCTATTGATGCGTCTGCTAGTAATACAACTATTCATTTTAGTTCATGTGATCATTCCAAATGAAAGAGTTTCGTTTCTGAGACATCTTCATTATTCCAAATGATGTCATTTTACTGGTATTGTCGTCTGGACATTTTTTAGCGATTGGAAATGGTGTTATAATTCGAAATCGAAGCAGACAATGGTAACTAATTGTTACACTTTCCCCCCACGTTTTATTTGACTTACACGAGAAAGGATGCGTGAGATGAGTATTTATATTTCAGTTATTTCCCGTTTATTCACTTTCTCGTTCAACATTCTAGCTCATATTTATTTAAGGTTAATTATGAGAAACGATGTTAATTGAATGCCTCACTGATGAACATTATTGATAGCGATAAAATAGATCACGGTATTCGGAATTAGCCTTAAATGCTGACTAATATTCGTGTTGGAACTGGTGTATCATAATAATAATAATAAATAATACTTTGTTACACGTTTGTTTCTACGTAGAACGTGTGTTCGCCAATTGAAATATAAAATGTGAATATTTCGAAAAAAGTATTAGTTTTATAATAGGCTCTTGCACCGTATATTATTAATCTAAATATAATGATAAACCGAGTTTAATTTGATATTTGACAAGCGAAAATGTCAAATTAAACTCGGCTTATCATTGAACTTAGTATAAAATATACGGTTCAAGAGCCTATAAATGTTATAAATATATGACATACCTAATAGAAACAAATTGAAGAAAAGCGATGCTAAAACAACTTTCTACAAAAAGGAAGAAGATAGATTAATCGATACACCCGGATTTTGATATATATATATATATATATATATATATATATATATATATATATATATATATATATATATATATATATATATATATACAGTGGCGCAACTAGGGAAGTTGCCGCCTTGGGCAGATGTCTTAGTGGCGCCTCCCGCCCCTGCATACAAAGCATTTTTTTCCGTTTGGTTTTGTTGCTAAATGGCAAAAGATGTTACCCTTGGCGATGTAGCAAGTCTTCAGAAATAATACGAAAAATGAATAACTTTCAAGATTTCTTGCTTTACAATCTGGTTGTATCTGTCACTCGAGCATCTCAGCATAATATGTAGAATTTACAAAGAGTGAGATGAAATTTATTAAATTTATATAGGAAAAGGTGGTAAAACATTGTTCTATATTGCTTTAGAAACTCCTTAAATATACATTACACATTCTAAACATAAAGAACCTAAATTAAATGAAAATAATGCTTACTTATTAAAGGATACATTTTGATTAGATTTATGCCAAAAAATCAAGCAGTGCAGTTTTATCGATTTGCTTTTGTATGTGGTCTCTTTGTTCTCTGATTTAAATCAGCTCTATTCAAATCACAAATCAGCATTCAAATGTTAGTTTATATCAATTGATTAAATTTAAAAAATCATCAATTCAAATCAAGTAATGAATTTTATCTGATATTGAAATGAAAAAAACATAAGACAAAAAAAAGCGGACGCTTCTGGCGCCCCTCAAACTTGTGACGCCCGGGGGCCGTCGCCCTCTTGCCCTCCTTAGTTACGCCACTGTATATATATATATATATATATATATATATATTATTTATTGAATGGCTGACATAAGTGAATGAATGGTTAGATAGTAATTGAGTGCAAAAAAACAAAGAAATGGTTCGAAAATTGTAATTAATAAATCGTTTTAGAAGTAATGTAATTAAATATGTTATTATTAATTAAAGTATATGAATTAATTTTTGACTTAATCCGTAGATTCAGTCTTAGTTTTTATTGGTTTGTAATAACTAAAGTAGGATACATGATTGCCATTCATTTTTATGTGTCTAGAAAAATAGTCGTATTGTGTCTTGTTCCCCATTCTCATATCAAATTCATCCAAAAGAAGTTGTAATGTTTCTCCCTGTTTTCAGTCGAAAAAAATTCTATATCAGTTAGCACAAACTTTAACCAGTACTCTAAAATAAGAGCTCCAACGCAAAAAAGGTTTCTACAAACAGTAACAAAATCTAAAATGTAATATCCGCCCGTAATAGTATTGTCTATTGAACGAATTGAATTTCACGCAGACAGGCGTATATATTATATATATATATATATTATATATATATATATATATATATATATATATATATATATATATATATATATATATACATAATATATCATATATATATATATATATATACATATATATATATATATATATATATATATATATATATATATATATATATATATATATATATATATATATATATATATATATAGATATAATATATATATAGTATATATATATATTATAGTATATAAATTATATTATATATATATATATTAAATATATCTAATATATATATTGTTCCTCGTAGCTCAGTTGGAAATTATGAAAATTCAATTGTTTTATGTACTCACCAGTTTTGTTGGTGAGATCTTGTCCGTGATCCTATTTTTCTTTCTTTCACTAGGTAAAACTGGGTTTTGGGAAAGGAAACAGGATTGAAATGATGAGTGATTTTCACTGATTTTTATTACTCGAGGACCAGCTAGCCGAAATCTAGCAAATTTTACGTAGTTTCAATTTTACGTATTCAAGTTTCAAAACCGCGATGAAGACACACCGATGTGTCCGATCAATCATATAATCTTCGATTAATTCCTACAATTACACATTGTGGCAGGTAGCGAAAATGCAATGTTGCCGGAATACGGTCTCTCTTTTTACTAAAATTCTAATTATAGAAAAATGGCGAGAAATATATATATATAATATATATAATATATTATATATATATATATATATATATAAATATAAATATATATATATATATATATATATATATATATATTATATATATATATATATATATATATATATATTATATATATATATATTATAATATATAATATTTTCGTTAATAGTCGTACCTTTTTTAAAATGTATTGATATGTTAAGGGATTTCGACTAATAGTTTATTGATTGTTAAATCACTCTTTATTCACTTTCCTAGCTTTCGAAACCAGTATTTGTTTCTTCCTCAGAGTAACTACAATAAAACATAAATTCCTAATACAATTACTTGAACATTCTTTGTAACTTCACATTCGGTAAGTCTTGTTTGTTTTCGAGAATGTTCAAGTAATTGAATTAGGAATTTATGTTTTATTGTAGTTACCCTGATGAAGAAACAAATATTGGTTTCGAAAGCTGGGAAAATGAATAAAGAGTGACTTAACAATCATAGAAACTATTATTCGAAATCCCTTAACATATCAATATATATATATATACAGTGCTTTCATGATGAAAGGAACAAATTCATTAAAAAATTAGGTTTCTATTTCATGTTAAAATCCTCGGACAGGTCGATTAGTATTTTTATTTGGGCAATTTTCGCAATAAAAATTTTGTATACAGGGTGTCTCATTCAAGAGCTATGGCTTTGTCATTAGTTTTTTTAAAGGTAATACCCTGTATATTATTTCACTTTACAATTCTACGATAAATTCTTATCACTTTTTGTGAACATACCATATGCCTCAACTTGATGGATTCCCAGATTATAACGGAGATAGTGGAGCACCTGGAGATTTAAAATGTGGATTAAAAGTACAAAAAAAAATTTAGGTAAACATTGTTCATTAAATCTGAAGAATGAAATTTCACATGTACCATCTGAATTCATTCACTGGTGCTGTATAGTCCGCAGTTTTCACGTTTTTAACGCTCCAGGCACTACACTACTTCATTGTTTAAGAAAATGCAATTACTTGAGAGAGAACGTATTGAAGTACTTATGATGATTGGTTTTGGAAGATAGGGTGCGTTCACAAGAAGAAAGTCTGCAATCTATTCAATGAAAATCAATCCTGATCGTCCGCCAATTACTAGATCGAACAGTCAGCAAAATTGAATCAAAATTCAGGAGATACGGCCACGTTAGAGATTTACCTAAAGGAAGACCACCGAGAGTATCATGAAGAAACAGTGCTGAACGTTCTACTAGAAACCCAAGATAACCCTCATACATCCATAACTACAAATTTCCAATAATTCAATTTATCAGTAGGGTCCGTGCATAAAATACTTTAAGGTAAATAAGTATCATCCCTATAAAATTTAAGCTGGTACAGTGAATTATTAGAAGACGATTTTTGACCGCAGAGTAGCAGTTTTGTGAGCAAGATTCTTGAAATTTCATAATCAACATCTAAATTTCATTACAAACATAATTTTTTTCTGATGAAGCCACGACTTTACTTTAAATGGTCCACGTCAACAGACAAAACTGTAGGTATTGGGCGACCGAGAATCCTCATTGGATGCACAGAATGCCACACACAGCGGCCTCAAAAAAATTAATACATGGGCAGCGATTGTTTCGAAATCGTATAGTTGGGTCCCTATTTTTTTTGAAGGAACACTAAACGGTAAGAGGACTACTTGAACTTTCTCCAGTTCGAACTCATTCCGGCTTTAGCTGTTTTTGTTTCTAAACCCACAAGATCCTGACATGACCTAATAACGAGATATGGTTTTCAACAAGAGTGGGGCACCTCCTCACTATTCCAATCGCAGTTCGACAATTTCTTTGATGCAACTTTTTCCCAACAGATGGATAGGACGGAGAAGGTGTCCCGATTGAGTGGCCGCCAAGATCACCGGACATAACCCCATTGGAGTTTTTTCTTATGGGTTATTTGAAAGTCTAAAGTTTATTTGAATAGACCCAAAATATATTGATTGATCTAAAAGAGAGAATCAGGCAGGAAATAAGACTTATCAGTCCAGAAGTAATTGAAAATGTGCAAGCGGGAAACATTGAATCGACTTCAAAATGTCTCGAAGTAAACGGACAACAGATTGAACATATGTAAAAATTAAATTAGTAATTACATTTGTGTGTTTTCATAAATCGTACCTCTCATTACCACTATATCGCGTTTCTGGCAATCCATGAGTTGAGGCATATGGTATGTTCACAAAAAGTGATAAGAATTTATCGTAGAATTGTAAAGTGAAATAAATATACAGGGTATTACCTTAAAAAACTAATGAACAAAGCCATAGCTCTTGAATGAGACACCCCTGTATACAAAATTTTTATTGCGAAAAAATGCCCAAATAAAAATACCTAATCGACCTGTCCGAGGGATTTTAACATGAAATAGAAATGCCTAATTTTTTAATGAATTTGTTCCTTTCATCATGAAAGCACTGTATATATATATTGATATATATTATATATATATATATATATATATATATATTATATATATATATATATATAGATTATATATATATATATATATATATATATAGTATATTATATATATATATATGAAATGGGTGAAATCCCATTGTGAGTTCATATTATATAAGATAGAAAAGAAACACATACTCTCACAACTCCAAAAGGTTTTGAATGTTTAATTTAATTGCTACTAGTTTCGCGAATTTTTTCTTCGCATCCTCAGGCAACAGATGGAGTGGACCACAGGGGTCAAACTTAAGACATGTCAAAATTTCCAATGTCAAAAATTAAAATATGCACAATATGAAATGGAAGCGCTGGACGGATACAATACTTGTTCATTTAAATAGAATAAATAAATATAAGCAAACACAAAATAAAATGACATTCACTTGCGGACAATTAGTAAAATCTTAGAAAATTGATAGAAATCAGATGCTCAAGCGCACTAGACTATGCGGATCATAGTCTAGTGCGCTTGAGCATCTGATTTCTATCAATTTTCTAAGATTTTACTAATTGTCCGCAAGTGAATGTCATTTTATTTTGTGTTTCCTTATATTTATTTATTCTATTTAAATGAACAAGTATTGTATCCGTCCAGCGCTTCCATTTCATATTGTGCATATTTTAATTTTTGACATTGGAAATTTTGACATGTCTTAAGTTTGACCCCTGTGGTCCACTCCATCTGTTGCCTGAGGATGCGAAGAAAAAATTCGCGAAACTAGTAGCAATTAAATAAACATTCAAAAAATATATATATATATATATATCAGCGAAAGATTCCGGGGTTCAATCCGATTTCGGAAGTTTTGTTGGCGCTGAGAAGCACCGTTAGTTGACGTTTCGCCAAAATCTCATTTGGCATTTTCAAGTGCTGCTGTACGTCTGGTGACTCGACGACAGCATATGCCGTTCTGATGAGGACCAAAGAGTCCGAAACACGTGTCAACGGCTGCTTCCATATAAACGTTCTATACCGATAATTCTGCTCTACTTTTTTAATATTTTCCTGCGACTAATTTCTTTGTTGTTAGATAAATAGTACCCTATTATTTTTATTTTCGAACATTACGTAGGTAAAGGTTTCTGTGGTTTCCCTTGCCATCTAATGATAACAATTTTGAATGTTGATATTAGACTGAATAGCACGTAATAAATAAC
Organism: Cynegetis impunctata; assembly: GCA_030704885.1. Classification (NCBI taxonomy): domain Eukaryota; kingdom Metazoa; phylum Arthropoda; class Insecta; order Coleoptera; family Coccinellidae; genus Cynegetis; species Cynegetis impunctata. Next base: position 600,269 of record JARQZK010000755.1, read on the forward strand.
AAAGAACAACCACATTCGGAAAAAAATTTTAGCGAGACAAAGCAGTCTTTGTCTATTCAAATTTTTTCAAATCAATAAATGTCAAGGAGATTCCAATTTTTTCAAAAGTTTTGATAAACTACGAATGTCGTAGTGAAACGTCAACTTTTTAATAAAATCGAGTTTTTTAAGATTCAACCAGCCTGTTATTGCTAATAATTATCAAGAGATTAAAAATAGATCACAGGCAACAACAATTCGAATAAATAATTATATATATATATATATATATATATATATATATATATATATATATATATATATATATATATATATATATATATATATATATATATATATATATATATATATGTATTTGTATGTATTTCTTAATTTCGATCCACTGATAATACTACTACACAGACAATTATCGACAATTTAAATATTTTATTATGAACATTTTATTATATATATGAACAATTTCATCAAGTATCATTCCGGAATTCATTGAAAGGGTGTTACACTCAGATGATCACACAATAAATTACCGTTTCAGATAACGTTATTTGAAATAATTGATAGTGCTGAGTGAACATCTCGAATAAAAACAAGCAACGAACTAAAATTCTAGACCCATGAATTTACGATCAAAGGCCGCTGGAGATGAAAATATTTCACATCTATTGAACAAGAAAAATTCTTCAATAATTTAAAAATTTATATTCAGTCGAAAATCTCGAAAAGGAAACATCTTACGGAAAAATGATTCTAACAAAACGATTATGGTTTTTTGCTAATAACTCTTCCATTTCCTTCACCCTTGTGGGGGAAAAGTGGTCAACTTTGAAATTTTATATAAGAACCACTATTTTTAGTTGCAGATTCGTATTCTTTGTCAAAAAATACGAAAGTTTTGTGAAGACATTTTTTCACGAATTGTCACAGATGTCTCTGTAATCGAATTCGAATTTATACTCAAAATTTTCTTGTCAAATTAAACTTAGAAGTTGATCTATGGTTGTCAGTAGTCCGATGCATGTACTGTTATTCTTGTTCTGGTTGTTGTGAAATACTTAAATCAATTAATTGAAAGAGGAGAATTCGAAATGGTTTTTGTTTATGAGGAATAAAATACTCGACCGTAATTAAAATGGTCGATGGATCGGCAGAAATGGTCATGTAAACTTGCCAGCAAGATCGCCAGATCTCACTCCACTCGATTTTTTTGTTTGGGGCTACCTGAAAGAAATAGTTATTTTCCTAACAAGTGCGGAAAGTGATACTTTCCCGCACGCGACTGCAGTTGACCCGAACGACGCGGAGCGGAGTTGGGGCAAGCAGTCAAGTGCGGGAAAGACACTTTACGCATTAGTTAGGAACATTATTTTTTCTACGACCGTATATACAAAAAAGTGTAATAACTCATTTTTCAAAAATTATTTTATTCCAACAAACATAATAATATACAAAACTTTAACTAAAAACTACTAATTATTATAAATATTAATATTGAAAACAATTTGTTGCATTCTGTAGACTAGTAAGAATTGCCGGTCCAGTGGAATTATTTGGTTTCAACTGGAAGGTAGATGACGTCGATGAGGATGGCATCGGTTGCAGTTCGCATAAAGATGACGATGACAGTGACGCCAACGTTTTTAAGTCATTTGTAGTACAGAGAATTTTATTTGATATAATATATATAATATAATATATAATATAATTTTATTTGATATATTATTTTTTCTACAAGCGTTTATACGAGATCGATTAGATTTCAACATACAGATCAAATTTGATATATTCAAATAATTTGATACTAATGACATATTATGTTAATTCACATGTCGTTTCCATAGTAACGTCGTCGGTGGCGTTCGGTGCATAGAGACATATCATTATTCAGTTTATTCTTTAATAAAAGCGTGCGGGAAAAATCCCCGCTATTCCATTCCCGCACTAGTGCGGGAAAGTGACACTTTCAAAACTAAAATGCGTGCGGGAAAGTGGGTTAAAGCGCACGGTCGTAGAAAAAAATATTTACTCACAATCGATCGGTAATCGATGGTTTTCTAACCTTCAAAACAGTCGGGAAGCGCTTCATTACATACTTCATACTTTCCCGGCTAGCAAATCTCACTTTCCCGGCTAGCAAATGTCACTTTACCGGCTAGCTTGTGTCATTTTACCTACTAGCATGGAAATAAATCAGAATTAACTCGATATTCATTCAATATAAAAAGAAAAAAAATATTTGGAATTATAAATATTGATAGTTACATTCGAATTATGATTACTATTGACCGTTGAAGCAAGACCTTGTTGCTTAAAGTTATGAGTTTCAGAATTCGATTATGATGCCGACGTTCTAGGATTTTCAGCATGAGGCAACATATTAGCTATTTTTGATTGTCCATGCAAAGAATTCTCCACATAACCTTCAGCCACGGTACTAAATTTCCACCCCCCAAATCTCTTCAACTGTATAATGTCTCCACCTGTACTTGCTAATAATGTCGCTGAAGTACGTCTGAAACAATGTCCTGTGAACCCATTATAATTTTCTAGTTTTAAAAAGGTTTTTGGGAAAACTTCCGATAGAATTATGCCCAAAAGGCTGTCGTGTAACTTTGCCAAAAAATTTGTAAGAACAACATTTCACAGTCGATGTTGTTGCGCATATCACAGTATTGTTTTGTACTTTCATCCATTCCGGTTTTGTAATCACAAATGTACGCCAGGAATAGGTTTTGGTTATACTAATCGTTATTGTAATTCGATTTTCTATAATTTCCAAATCATTTATTTTCATTTTTAGAAGTTCATCACACCTTCAAGTTCCGGAAATGCCAATAATCAAAGTAACCTGAAAGAAAATCTGGTGGTGTGGATTCAAATTCGCAGTCAAACATTTTTCGTTAATATTGTCAAAAATTAAATTGTGAATTTTGACCCAAATGTCAGATCGAATCTATGGTTAAATCAACTAACATTTTATGTTTCCTAATTAATAAAAGTAATAAGTATTATCAGAACTTGATTATTAATGTGATCGATTGTGAGTAAAATAGTATACAAACCTCGGGGAAAATCATTCCAGCCTCACGTCTGCAGCACACCTCGGTGCTGCGCACCTCGGTATGCTACCTTGCCGTTCGGCTGTAATAGATTACTTCCCCGCTCGGTATGTAATATACTATTTCGGAAAGTGCCAGCCCGAATATGTCCAAATTTCACCATACCAACTTACAGCTTGTGTAGATTCATTTGAAGCGATGAATCTATAAATGCATCGAAGTTGAAGGTCACCATTTTGAACATTTAGGTGATATTTAGACGTTTTAAGTTTTTTATAATTATTATAAGAACATTCCTACTAGATTCCAAATAAAAGAGATCCATTTCGATATTCATTATATATCATCGATTATTTCATCAGTTGTTGCATTCTTTTTAATTAATGGAACAACAAGAACAAATGTCATTGACAGTACATGTACTGAAGACAAACAGTTCAGCTAAAAACGTCGGAATTTCATTCGAATGATTAATAGAACGGATAAGTTAAGGTCGTTCAGACGGAAAATTCAAATTCGATTACAGAGCCATCTGTGACGATTCGTAAAAAATTGTCTTTACAAAACTTTCGTATTTTCTGCCATATAATTTGAATCTGCAATAAAAAATAGATGTTCTCATTCAAAAATTGAATACTACTCCCCCCCACAAGGGTGAAGGAAATGAAAGAGTTTTTAGCATAAGTAAATGTCCCCCTCAAAACTATCAACTTTTTATTCAAAGCATTTTTCCGTAAGATTTTTCCTTATCTAGGTTTTCAACTGATTCAACTTAAAAAATTCACCTTGTATATATCAAATACCACAAAAATCTGGAAAATCTTGAACTAAAACCAATTTTTGTACAACTGTCAAAAAAAGACTACATTCACGAATCGCTATGGATACGCAAAGTTTTCCATTTTTTAACTAGTGACAAAAAGATATTTTTTCTGGAAAAAAAGACCATAGAATATAAAAATAATGCATTCAATGAAAATTAATAAGAATAGCAAAATTATTTATTGCAATAATAATTAATAGTAAAATTTGAACAATTATTTCCAATATTTATTTCCGAGGACGACGATGCTGATGGTTGGTTGCCAGAAATTGTCTTGTTCTCATCAAAAATGCAGGGATTATTAGTAGATATGTCTCCTTTGGAAGTAGATGGTTGAGAGTTTAAAATTGTATTAGAAATATCAATTTTGTTTTTCAAACTGACCTTGGTTACACTTACTCTGACATAAGATCATAGAATATATTGATAAACATACTTGACTGCATGGATTTTAATTTTTAAAATAAAATAACTTTTAATAAATACTTATAATTTAAATACTTTTTTGCCAGTTGTACAAAAAATATTGTTTGTATTTTGTGAGCGAAATCAGTATTTCATGGCGCGTTCGAATGAATTTTAAGCCTCGATCTGACGATCTCGGCTAAAAACTTACATTCTTATGCGCCATCGAAAAAACACTGATTTCACACACTTAATACAAAAATAACTATTAAACCACTTCAGCTGACTGTGGACTTTCGAGACAGTGCAATCTATTAATTTTGGCATCATACATTGTTTGTAAATATATTGCAAATGCGATCTGTTTGTGTTTCGATTATTATTTCTATGAATGTTTCACAACATTACTATTATTATTTTTATTAATTATATCGATAGTAATTCTCACATATTCGCCTAATCCCCACATACATTCCAATCTGTTTGACTTGATAAGATTATAACAAATGTAAACATACAGAATTATCCAATTAAAATCGTCGTAAGTGCCATTTTATTAATTTGCATAATAATCCATTAAATCAAACAACCGCAACCTTGTTATTTCCAAAAGGCAATTTCTCTCGTTTTTGCATTTTTCGACCGTTCGCGCATTTTTATAAAACGAAACATCGTAGCGAGATAATAACAGCTATCGAATATAATTTATTCAAATTAATTAATCATTCCGTATGTTGTGTTTTCCAACGAATCACCGATTTCATTAAAAGTGCGAATTGTCCCGATCAGTGGCGGCGTAAGGCGTGGGCGAACGCCTTGCTTATTTCAAATGGGATACCCTATATATTAATACGTTTTTGGATTTTACGTACAATTCTAGGCAGATTTTATGTATTATGTCCTATACCTGAGTCTAAGCGTTTTTGACATATTTAGGTTTTTATGTCAAAAATCACGATTGTAAGCCCTGATATAATTATCAATTGTTCCTATAAGGAAGCCCTTATTACTAACTTTAGTTTAGACCTCTTGTTGAAAAAGACCTACTCTAATAGATTTTGTATAATATTTGGATAACTAGTCATACAGGGTGTGCAAAAAATAAAATCTAAAATGAAATTGAGAAAACTGTCCAAAATCAATTTTTTCAAATGGAAACCCCCCATTTTTATTATTTTGTAGTATTTAGCATCAAAAATGAAGGTAACTTTTTATAAGGTTATCTGTACCTAAAATTGTTAGTTTTCGAAATATTGCCAATTTAATATTTTTATATGACGATTATGCCACGATCAAGTTACTCTTAGTTGGCTCTGACGTTGGCATCATGAAACAATCAAACTAAATAAATTTTTGAGCTGCCACTGTCACACGTCATTTAAAAATTATTAATAATCATGCCGGGGCGCTTAAGATTATTTAAACTTATTTATTATTTATGGACAATGTTATAAAGCGTTATAAAGAACATGTGAAAAATTTGCCTGTAAAGCAACTTATAAAAAATTTCAAGAACTTTGGACTGAGGAAAGTCCAGTCGAACAATAACGACTTCTTTTTCCGATACCAATCGAGCACTGCAAGGTCTGAGGAGCGCGGTGCCCAAAGAAAAGGACCATTGTTTGCAATCTATCGATCATCAAAAACATTTTGTAAAAAATTATCGATGAGGTACTTGTGGAAGTGCACCATCATGTTCATAAAACAGGTTTCTGTTAATAGCGAGCGGCAAATTATCTAAATACTCTGTTTCTAAATTATATAAAATGTTCCGGTAGCCTTGACTTATAAGATAATAAACACATCTTATATCTAAGATGAATCACAAACGTTCAACTTACCATTTAAATTTTCTTGGTAAAAACGTAGTTCCACGACGCCATTATTTCTAATTGCACAATAAACGTTAAAGTGCCAGGACTTGAAAATTTTGTTCTCGAAACATGTAAATTTGAGTCACTCACTAAAGTTAGTAATAAGGGCTTCCTTATAGGAACAATTGATAATTATATCAGGGCTTACAATCGTGAATTTTGACATAAAAACCTAAATATGTCAAAAACGCTTAGACTTAGGTATAGGACATAATACATAAAATCTGCCTAGAATTGTACGTAGAATCCAAAAACGTATTAATATATAGGGTATCCCATTTGAAATAAGCAAGTTGGTATCTACTTCCGGTATAACCGGAAGTGCCACAATCTTGAAAATATTTTAGTCGAGTTGCCCCTATCGACATTAGTATACTGTCAAATTTTCAAAATTTTTCTATGTGTAGTTTTCCATATACAGATCGCGTTCTTTCCCGGTGGGACACCCTGTATATATATATATATATATATATATATATATATATATATACACACTAGAAGAAAACTTCATTGGATTTCTTGCTGTCACTGAGACGACTGAAGAATACTTAACTTATAAAATACTGGGAGAGCTAGAAAAATTGCTTAGATTTTTAAAACTGTCGTGCAAATATCAAGTAAAAATTCTAGAACATTTTTTATACTGCGGTTGTCATAGCTGGAATCTGCTGTTAGTAGACGTAGCAAATTCTTCTGTGGCAGCAAAAATATTTTCTGGTTTTATTGAAAAAATTTATTTGCTATTTTCAAGTTCCAGCAAACGCTGAAATTAATCAAAGGCAAACTGAAGCTTACTATCAAGCCTTTATCAGACACCAGGTGGGAGATCACAACTGGGGCAGTGAAGGCTATATTACTGGAATTTGACGAAGTAGTTCAATGCATCGAAAGCTTAAAAAACAGAACAATCAGGCATACTTAGTGATTGTGATTCGGCTTTGAATAAAATTATTGAAAAAAGCAGTTATGATGTGCCTAAAGACTTCAAAAATAAAAGGGTAGCTAAAAAGAAGAGAATGTTTGATTATGAAGACAGCGAACAACCTATACAGTTTCCTAAAAGCCAATAAAATAAAGATTTTTTAATACCAGCAAATAAAATGAACGTCAAATATTGCCGACGAAAGTGGTGATGATGAAAAATGGTGATAAAATTTACTGTTCCCTATCTGTTGATTACATAGACCACTTGTTATGATTATTGCGACAAAAAAGGAATTTACAGCGAACAAATAATAAAATAGTAGCTGTCAGAAGTTATTCGATGCATGTTGGGAAATACGAAGAGGGCCTTGAGAAATGTACCTTGCCCACATCAAATTAAGGTCTTGCCCCGCCACTGGTCCCGATATATTTCCCTGTTGAGATTCAGGTTGCTAATTATTTAATTTATTTACTCTTATTGTTGGAAGTGGGCCACACGGTGATAAAATCGTTGATATAATTCGTTCGTTTTTCGGACTGTTTCGACGTAGCTCGAAGACGCTTTTCATCTTATTAGTCACAGTCATTACGAGGAGGAAATTTCTCTAATGGTACCGGTTTGAAGAGTTCGCTGCTAATGATGTGATGTGGATGCGTTCGATCAGTCTAGCGCTAACCGCGGTGTGATAGATTTCGTAATAATATGTTGTTTTAAAAATCTGAACGATTTCCGTGTTTTGTCGATTTTTTGTTTTTGTTTCGATTTGACGTAAGTACCCACCACATTTTCCATGTTTCTGTAATTGAGTAGTTCGTTTAACGGTTTATTTGAAACTCGGAATCTTTTGCACTTGTGTATCTTACATGAAGATGTTTCTGTCTTCTTTTGAAAGACAAAGAATTAAGATACACAAAGTTAGGTTTGAATGAATCCTTTCACTTATTAACCAATGCAGTTAAAAAAGTATTTTTACACTATATTTGTGTATTCACTTATACAAACAAAAGCTTCTCAAGCTAAAGTTCCACTGGAAGAATAATGAAAAATATTGTGGAACATTTTTGTTGCTGTTGCGTGTTTTCGAGTATGTTCCTAAATGTTGTTTAAAATTTCTTTATGTTTCGGCAACAAATATTGACTGTTTCTACTTGTCACTCTTCAAAATACGATTCCACCAAAGGAAGATTTTTGTTACTGTTCCATGTTTCCGTAAATGTTCCAAAGTGTTTCTAAATGTTCCTTAAATTTCTTTATTTTTCGGCAACAAATGTTGACTGTTCCTACTTGTCGCCGGTTGCCATTTCGAGCGGTAAACTTCAAAAAAAAATTGGAATTATGTTTAAAAAAATCCGTGTTGCTATCGCAGTGGAAACGTGTTGAGAACTCAACTAGCAAACATTCGTGTCGCAGATTTTCAGTGTGCAGTGAAGTACGAAAAGGAATAAATATATAGCTAGGGTTCCACCGGAGGAAAATTGAAGAACATTTTTGTTGCTGTTGCTTGTTTCCGTAAATGTTCCAAAATGTTTCCAAATGTTTCTTGAAATTTCTTTATGTTTAGGCAACAAATTTTGATTGTTTCTACTAAACAATATGCAACTATTTGACAAGTTGCTTCAGTGAAAACAAGAATTTTACGTATGGGGCAAAGGTAAATTGAGTCCCGTCCACCTGAATTAAGAAGGGTCAAGAAATTTAGATGGTCCAATTGAGTCCCGGGTCACTTAAATCTTTCTGATCCTTCTAATCCTCCTGATATGCACATTTCGGGAATTCCTAATTACTTTTTAAATCTCTATACCAAATAATATTTTTATTACCTATGAACGAAGGATTTCATTGGTTAGACATCTATGGATATCATATATAAAAAGGGTTTTCTACAAAATGTTTAATATAGTTTGTTTAATTTGTACCTACCTATTCGGTGTTAGTTAGTTTGTCAAAATGAGTTCTGTGAGAGTTGTACTAAGTGAAAGAGGGAAACAACTGATTGTGCTGGATGGCTTCAAATATCGTTTCCATAAGATGTTAAAAAATAATGCCAAACGTTGGATTTGTTGTGCACAGACAAAAGAAAAATGCGAGGCATTTTTAAAACTGAAGGTGCTGACAACATAGTAACAGAAATTATGGATAACCACAACCATACAGTAAACGAAGAGGTACTTAATCGCAAAATTTTAAGTAACTCTTTAAAGCGAAAGGCCATAGAAGATGTTAGTGAACGCCCGATGAAAATTATACGTAAGGAGTTACGAAATTTTATTCTTCACACACTCTCAAAAATAAAAATTTTCTAAATGAACAAATTTTAAAATTAAATTGTAACTCAATATCAAAATTTGAATTTCTTAAAATTGTAGGAGAAAAATTTAGAATAATTAAATAAACGAATATTTAGCATGTTATTAGGTATAGGTATATTATTGTAAATATTTGTAAATTGTATAAAATTATATGATATAATATGAATTTTAGTTTTAATATTCTACGAACAGATTACGAACCCCTACTGTGCAAGCTCAGGTAGGCCCGGGACTCAATTCACGTAACTCCGGGACTCAGTTCGGCTATCATTAAGACGGATTATAAATATTGGGACTCAATTAGGCATCTCCGTACGTATGTTGCCATAAGTTTCTACCTATGGCAACAAAGAGAAACTTTTAGCAACAAAATGTCCCTCAATATTCCTCTGGTGGAACCGTAGCTCTAGACTAGCATATTGTAGGAAACTTTTTTTTTTATTTATTCACTCATCTATCTCAGACGTATTTTACAATTCTAAGTTTTTTAGTGACACTTGATGCTACTCCATTTTAAAAAAATCTTATATTACCATACAATATTTTGGATTTGTATAATTCCAAATTTTTTAGTCACAGTTTCTTGATGACAGTCGTTTTTGCAAATGGAAAACCTATTTTCATATTGTATTTGTATTTTAACTTACTTTGTTCATGTTAACAAAAACGTCCTGGAATAAACATAATTCTAAATAATGAAATAATAATGTAGGCCCCTTATTTTTCAATTATTCAGACATAAATCTGCGACGTCTTGAATAGATAACGATTCAAAGTTTTTTGAGGACCCTCCATTTCGAAAAAATTTCAAAAGTTCTTATTTTCATACAATATTTGGTTTTTATCTCATTTGAAATTTTTTATGATAGGCCGGTACTTGGTTTAAATTAATAAACATATTAAAACAATGGTTAAAAATTAGCATCTGAAGAAAGTGAAGTTCCACCGAAACGTGCGTCATGCGTTATTTCTTATAATAAATGTGTAAATTGTTATTTTTAACCATTGTTTTAATATAAACCGTATTTTCTTATTATATTTGTAGTTTTATTTACTTTGCATGTTAACAAAACTTCTTGAAATTAATATAGACCTAAATAATGAAATGATAACGGAGGACACTTATTTTTTCCATTATTCAGACATAAACCGAAGACGTGCTGAGTAAATCAGTTCAAAATTTTTTGGTGAGTTACTTGGTGCCTAGACAATTTCACAAAATGATTGTAAACCCATATTTTCTAACAATATCTATATTTTACCTTACTTCAGAAATTGTTGGTGATAATAAGTTAAAGCTAGTCAATTTCATAAATCCAATGAACTCTGATATTTCAACACAATATCTTTTATCTTACTTTCCATGTTTAAATAAGATTATTATAATAAGACCCTAGTTTTTTTTAATGTTAAAATTTATTTGATTAATTTGAAAACATGAAAAAATTGCATCAAAATTAAAACAAATATCATAAAGATAGTGAAGCCAGCTTACAATAGTTAAAATTTTGATCGTAGATAAGTATAAAGGAAAATTTTCAGCTAGTATAGAACTCAAAACGGTTGATCAATTTTACAACAGATGGCCACAAAATAATCCCATCTGAATCTGCTTGATACTGAACTAGCCAGCAGATTTAATCATGAGAGATATATAAAAAATAAAACCCGAAATGCATACTCACTGACGAGAAACTTCGCTATCCTTTTGAGTAAAAAAAGAGAGCTGAGCAAATAAAGAAACGATTACTGTACAGGACAACTATAAGACCAACAACCTTAATTTACGCCGCCTCTCTATGGTGTGGTTCAATTAAAGCATTCGTGAGACTATTGGAAGTGTTTTAGAACAAAATGTTGAGACTAATATGGACAGATTCACCAGAATCGATATACTACAACCACTTAGAAACTACACGAACGAAATCGCTATTAAGTTCTACCTCACACCTTAATGTATTGAAGAAATGTGTCACTAGAATAAAAGCAAACAACTCCCACGAATTTAGAATTTTTACCATACTACTAAAGGTATCTGAAAATAAGAATGCAGCGCCAATGTGGCCAGTCGTAGAACTATAAATATTGACATTGGAATATTTATGTTGTATTTGTTGTGTGTTTATTTGTGTTTTTGAAATATAATTTTACCATAAATATAAAGACTTTTCAGGCTTCTTTAGTGAACAAGTGTGTTACTGTGTATGTATTCTCATTGCTATTGAGGCGGTAGGTGATTATCATCATTTGTTTTGTAGCCAAATTGAGAGAAATCATAGGTTAGATCATGAGATGAATATCTTAATTCTCTGATTGACTCGTTCAATATGTAGTCTAGCAGCTGCTATTTTGGCATTCAACAATGCTTCTTCTGTAGTAAACTGTTTTTTGTCTTTCAAAAATGGTGTCCTGATCAACTTTATTTTAAACTGTTGACAAATATCATCTATCAAGAAACCTTTGTCCACCATAATAGCATCCTGTGAGCTTTCTAACTTTCAAATTAAGTCACTTTGTTGGAAAATCGTTTTATCAGATGCTCTTCCCCCATATGGTTCACTAATATAAGTAATTAAACCTCCAGGAGAAACACCTGTCATGAATTTCACTGAGTTATTAGATTTATACTGAGAGTAAAACCTGATCCTGCAGCAAAGGCTCTTTAGTTTCTGTATAAAAATTTCTGTACAGTCTAAGATGATTCGAGTATTTTGAAAACATATTGGCATGTTTTCCTGTATTTCAGAATATTCTGGGAATCTTATGACACAACTAAGAACTCTACTCATAATGAGTAGCATTTCAAATATATTTTTGGCATAATTCTTGTGAAATGCCAAATAAAAGAGATAATGTCAGATATGTAAGGTCACATTTCAATTTTGTCAATACTAAAACAATACGCTGTTTGATTGTTAATCTATGTGACCGTTGATCACTATAAACAGATTGTACTGCTTTTACTATTGTATCTAATAGTTTTATATTATTGAGACCAGTGAAACTGTTTAGAGCACTATATGTAGTTATCAGATCACACAAAGTAGAGACTTTAGGAGTATTCTTTTTCTCTTCTACACAAACACGATATTTATCACCGGCTGGAGGAACAGCATGGAAATTCATATTTGAACATTTCTTTTCCCAGGAAGAACACTGAGGTACTGAACAATAACGATTCGAACGACTCATAGCTTTCAAAATGATTGCAAATAATAAATATTTGTAAAAAATCACACAAAAACAAACACAAAACAAAGGAGAACGTAGGAACTATGCCAAGATTTTTAGTTATTCTGATTGTCACCAGGCGGCGTAGCGCTTATTTTGATTCGCCTATCTGCAAATTTCCTAAGAAAGGTATTGAATATAAGTATAGCGCTTCCACAGTGACAGTTTGAACTTCACATATTGATTCTCGAAAGCAGGTTTTCACTAATAGTTTCTTATATAAACAATTATAATTATAAGAATATAAAGAAATGAAAAACTAACTTTTCACAGGTTGAAATAAAAATCTATTGAGTAAACGCATTTCGTCATAACATTGACTTCATCTCTTAATAAACTATGGTATTACAAAACAATCTATTTATACGAAAATTGAATATAACATAGGGAATCCTAGAGAAACTAAATAACAATAAGCAATTCATTCAGAGTTATTAGTAGGTACATTGAACAGATTAAGGAGAGGAGAAGGGTTTACTTAAATCTGGTCGTTAACTAGGTTTCCGGAATTTTTATATTTTATTGATGTATAGGGATTCCCAACAGTTGGTTTTGTGGAGACTATTTTCTAATTGTAATATATTATAATTGTGATTAAAGGTATGGTTTTCCTGAATAACACGGCACGCATAATTAGAGTCAGTTTTCTGCTTAATATAGATACGTTGGTGTTCGTGTATTCGAGTTTTGAAATCTCTAATTGTACGTCCTATATACAATTTTTCACAATCGTTACAGTCGAGTCTATAGACACCAGTACGTTCATCTCTATGCATTTTTGATTTGTTGTTTTTATCAATTTTCCGATGCTATTGTTGGTTTTATATGAAATTTTGAAATATTGTTTATGATGAAACAATTTCAGTTTTTCGGAAGGTTTGCTCAAGTATGTTAAACTGTTAAATACTCTACTTTTCTCGGGTATAAGTGGGTGAACTTCTGAAACTGCCATTTGGTATGTTTTCCTCTGAATGAAACTGTCAATCATATTAGGTGGATAACCATTATTTACTGCCGTTTGTTTAATTATATGCAATTCCTTCTGAAAATTAGCTTCGGACAACGGAATTTTGAAAAGTCCATGAATCATACTATGATAAGCCGCTAATTTATGTGAAAAAGGGCGTAGTGATGTGTTATGAATTGTTATATCTGTATGAGATGGTTTATGAAAAATTGAAAATTCGTGTTTGTTGCTTTTTCTGGTAATAGTTAAATATGAGTAATTAATAGAATTATTCATTTCAGTTTTCAGAAACTGAAATGAATTGTTTTTTCAAAAACAAAATTTCAAAAGTTCATATAAAACCAATAACGCGTTTACTCAATAGTTTTTGTTTTATTTCTTTATAAAGTTATGAATATGAACTTTCACCAAGTAAATGCCAATTCAATTCAATATAAAGAAAACTAAAAATGAAGTTTTAATTATCAAGAAACCAAAACTGTACAGGTATTGCTGTGCAACTAGTAACTATATCGTATACAATCATTTTATGAATACATTTTTACCCCGAGGCGAAGCTAAAGGGGTTATAGTCTCACGACAAAAAGTTGGGATCTGGCCCGATTTTAAAAATTCCAACGGATATCGATAAAACACATATGATTTCATTAGGGAATGTTAATTCCCAATTTTTCCCAACGAAGAATGAAAAAATATAGCGTTTTTACCCCGAGGCGAAGCTAAAGTTTCAAGAAAAAAAGTTGGGATGTGGTCCGATTTTAAAAATTCCAACGGATATCGATAAAATACATATGATTTCTTGAGAGAAGTTTTATTCCCAATTTTTTCCAACGAAGAATAAAAAATTATAGCGTTTTTTAGATAGGCATTACGACAGGCGCATGCGCCAAGGTCGATGTGTATGAAGTCCTACAAAACGTGCTCTGTGTGCCACGGTAACCAAGCGACGTTGATAGCTTCAGCCTGATTTTGCGTCTTTCTCTGCTTTCCATCTTATCAATTTGATTCATAATTTGCAGCAAAATGAGCTGGGATAGGATATTCAAATTCGACAGTCAAGTAACTAATTTTTTTGCTAAATTTTTACGGATTTTATTCGTAATATCGACTTATTAATACATTTATTGCAATTTTCCTTCATTTCAGTCGTAAAATCGACTTTCATTGCTATTTAATTTATATAATACATTCAAAAAATATTGACGACATGCGCATGCGCCGAGGGGTTTTATCATTCCTAGTGCTACGCAGTAGGGTGTCCTTGATTTCATTTTTCTCTGACTTTTCAGTTGAATGTATAGAATGACTTTTTTTGCTTTGACTGAACTTTGAATTACGAGCATGTGTGAAGAAAGAAACAATTCATCATATATTATTTATCTTCTCGCATACAAGTTCATTATAATTGTGCAAGACATCATTAATTATCTGTAGAACGCATTCTATAATGAAAAGTTCATGCTATCGAGTAATTGGGTCAAACGAATTTTGATTTTACCTACAAACAACCAGTTCGATGTACGTAATATTATGCTTTATTTTTCGTTATTCTGCAAATTTATATTTACTGTTCAGCAGGTATTATTATTAGTTACTTTGCTAAATTATATGGAATTTATGTTTTGAGATGAAACGCATTCGTTGATAATTTAGATATCCCATAAGAGTTGTTTTATGATCTTACCAATTTATTTCAGAATTGATTTGATTTAAAATCATTGTGATTGAATATTATACATAGTGAAATATTTTTAGCCTTATTCTGATTGTCATCCATTCGAAATTTGTTATGATTAAATATAATGGTAAATTATCTGTAGCCGTATACTGATTCCCGTTTTCTTTTAAAATTTTCCAGCTTGATTCCACTAAAATTGCTATACTTGCTCGATATACAGGGTGTTCTACAAGCTCTATGACAAACTTTGACAGAAGGTAGGTTGCTTGATTTTGAACATATTTTTTTTAATAAACATGTGTCCGATTCGTTTTTGTTTAGAAGTTACAAGTATTTAAACTTTATTAACAATTAATAATAAAAATTCAAATTAAATGATAATCACAAAACTGAAGACTATAAAAAATGTCCACCCTCAGCTTGAATGCAAGCCAGCCTAACATCGACGAACTGAAGATTCGGTCATTCGAAGAATGAGATTTGGATCATTTATTATTTGGCTCGCTGCATACCCATATACAAACACAATATCTGCATATTCCTCAGTGGAGAATAAATGCCTACGTTTTTTATTGAAGCAGGTGTATATTTTATAAGTGTGCATTGTTTAACATGCTAAGTGACTTTCTGTCACTTCCTGGTTGACTGAAAAAATTACGATTCTTCAAATGCTTGTAACTTCTGAACAAAAACGAATCGGACCCCTGTTTATTTTTAAAAAAATGTTTAAAATCAAGTGACCTACCATCTGTCAAAGTTTGTCATAGAGCTTGTAGAACACCCTGTATATGTTTCAAGCTGTTACTTATTATCGAGAGTTTTCTAACTGTTTTGAAAATGCAACTATATATCTGTTTAGATTAATGTTTCAATGCATTCGGATATCTTAAGGTCTCGAAGTAACCTCTTTAAGCTTTTAAATGATCCATATTCTTCCCCTTGTTCAGTAATATAATATCTTACATAAAGTGAACAAGGAAAATTCTTTAATAATTAAAAAAATTATCAAACAACTTTCCAAGGAAGCTGGTTATACGTATTCAGCAACGCAAAATCTGCATTCACAATCGAACGGTGAATTATAGAAATTTTCAAGTCACCCCGACTCAAAATCTGCATACAGCTGTTTCGATCTTATTAGATCTCATCAGTGCAGCTTATTTGACTCGGAGTGAATTAACAAATCTCTAATTGTTCCCCAATACAAATCGTGGTCAGTAACACTGGTCGGATAACAATCCAGAGCGCCATCCCACCAAAGATATTGGGAAACAACAATTCACCGCTTAGACTGAAAATGCAGACATTCGTCGCTCGAACACATACCTCCTGATATGAAGATATCTACTCTACAACAGTGGTGTATATGATATATACAATATCTTTCCATTTATTGAATCTATAAAATGATTATCCTTTATACAATGTTTCGGAATTCCAGTGACGTTTTTACTTTGTTCTATTGGTTTTTAATGTTCACCTAATCTAGTAACGTTATTTTCACCAGTTTGACCCATATAAACTGCATCACAGTCAATACGTTTTCATTTATATACACCAGATTTTTCAAAGACCCTGTCTGCACTTATTCGTGTTGATTAATTAGGAACCCAAATTTTTTTTGAACCAGTACCAGTAAAAATCTGGTGTACCAATATAAATCGAAATGAAGTTAATGTGATCCATTTTTTATTGTTTGAACAGGAGGCAGAAACATCGGTTCCAGATTGGATGAATATGAAAAACTCTATCGCAGGGAGCTGCATTAGAAAAGCAGGTTTTCAAAACGTATCCAGTTTAAAAAATCTATTCATTCAATTATGATTTTTGTTCCAAATCCAAAAAACAAATATTGCGCCCTCTATCGTGTAAACAATATTTACATCCTCCTCCGGGGGTCAACCCTCCAACCAATTTATATCGAAATAAATACCATCCAATAAATCACACGAAATTACCTACATACAAAGTTTCAACCCTATGGTCCCAAAATTGCGCCTTCTATCGTGTGAACAAGATTTCTTTCCTTTCCTGGGGGGTCAACCCCCCGAGCAATTCCTACCAAAACCAATTCCATTCAATATATCATACGAAACTACCTACTCACAAACTTTCAATCCTATTGCTCCAAAATTACGGCCTTTATCATGTTTACATGTTACATTATTTATTTCTTTCCCCAGGGGGTCAATCCCCCCAACCAGTCTGAACCAAAATCAATTCCATCCAAGATATCTCTCGAAAAAACCTACTTGCAAACTTTCAACTCTATTACTCCAAAATTGCGAGCTCAATCGTGTAAACGGGATTTATTTCCTCCCCCAGGGAGTCCATTCAAAACCTAAACCAATCCCATCCAAGATATCATACGAAACTACCTATTTACAAACTTTCAACCTTATTGCTTCAAAATTGCGCCATTTATCCTGTAAACAAGATTTATTCCCCCCAGGAGGGTCAACCCCCCCAACCAATTCGAACTAAAAACAATCCTATCTAAGATATCATACGAAACTACCTATTTACAATTTTTCAACCCTATCAGAGAAATATAAATATAGATCCCGGAATCAGAGAAAGATTCCGGGATTCAATCCGATTTCGGAAGTTAAGATAAAATATTGGAAGAGTCTTGAGAAAAAAATAACATAACACCAATATTTAAACCCCAGAAAACAATAGCCAATATACTTGGAAACCCGAAAGATAAAATCGGATTAGAAAACCACGGCGTCTACAGCATACCGTGTGCAGTCTGCGGCCAAACATACATAGGACAAACGAACAGAAAAATATCGGCAAGAATACAAGAACATAAAAATAGCGTCAGAAACAAACAAACAACATCAGCCCTGTTTCAACATCATCAAGCAACAGGCCACAGAATCGATTTTGACCGATCAAGAGAAATAGCATCCATAGAAAACTACAGGGTCCGTACCATAAGACAAGCTCTAGAAATAGAAAAATCAGGACACCTAAACAAACGAGACGATGCTCTAAATATTCCACTGACTTGGAAAATAATTTTAAAAAACACGAAAACGCATAAAACAACAGAAGACGTAAAAACTAACATCGAGGAAGAAAGTCAAGAAGTGAGGGGGCGGAGTCTATGCAGCAAACCGGCCAATCAGGAAACGAGACCAGCCAAAGCCAATAAAACCCAGACACAAGCAGAGGCGAACTTATAACTTCCCACAATAAAATATTTAGCTAGATAACAAAAATGTACCCCATCCCCCCAGAAATCTTGAATAAACGTATTTTGATTGATTGATTGATTGAGAGGCGAACAGTAGTTGCCGTCGAGTCACCAGACGTACAACAGCACTTGAAAATGCCAAATGAGATTTTGGCGAAACGTCGTGAAACAAACGGTGCTTCTCAGCGCCAACAAAACTTCCGAAATCGGATTGAACCCCGGAATCTTTCACTGATTCATATATATATATATATATATATATATATATATATATATATATATATATATATATATATATATATATATATATATATATATATATATATATATATATATATATATATATATATATATATATATATATATATATATATATAATCAACTATACGAAGTAGGAACGTCTTTTCGAGATATTGCATAAAGAATTGATATTCTGTAGAGATAGATAATCCGGAGATATTGCATAATCTCATCAAGGAAAAGAATATTGACCTTTTAAGAGCTTTAGAGATTAGGGCGACCAGGTCCAGGAAACCTTCAATAATGACCAAATAGATCTCAGGATATTCCCACTCGTTAAAGCAGTAAATTATAAAAGATTCAATACAATTAAAAAACTCTTCATAATGAATTCACAGCTCGAAACATATATGTCGAGTAAATATAGCCATTTTAGTGGAATCAAGCAAAGTGTTTTACTTTAGGTAGATTCATAATTTTTTACAATGTTCCACCAAATGTTTTGACTTTCTGATTCTAATTTTTGTACCACCTCACATAGAAGAAATATTACCGATATTTTCAAATATTTATACGTTCATATTATTTCAATTTTTTATCGATTGACAAATTTTTTTTCTCAGACGAAATATCCAGTTTCGAACCCAGAATGGTATCTCTAGAGCCAGGGCCGGAATTCAGGGCTCGCTACGAGGTTCTGGAGGAATTGGGAAAGGGAAAGTACGGAGTTGTGCACAAGGTCGTGGACAAGACGACTTCGCAAAAACTGGCAGCCAAATTTATCAGATGCAGGACCGCCAAAGATAGGGACAAGGTGCAGGATGAGATCGAAATTATGAATCAGTTGAGGCATCAGAAACTTCTTCAGTTGGCCGCCGCATTCGAGAACCCACGTGAGATGATTATGGTTATGGAATAGTAAGTATTAGAAAAAAAAATTGATTTCGTCCGAAACAAAACTTCTCTCGTTACTTTGTACTTTTTATCTTCGAACAAATTCAATTTGAAATATAACTGATGAATTCGTTAGAAACAATTGGGATTTAGAAAAATAACTTCATCTGCGTGAGTTATGACCTACCTTACCGCTCGTTGAATAATGTACTATTGTACAACTGTCAAAATTCTTGACATTTCTGCAACTCCATTAATGCGTAAATGTCTACTTTTTTCACCGTGAAAAAATGACCTTTTTTCACTGCCAAAATAATTCACAAAATAAACATGAAATATTACTTTTTGAAGGATTTATTTTTAACAGTGTCAATTATTAATTGAGTATTTATCATAAAACAATTTCATTTATTGGAATAATTGATAGTAAGTTTGAACAATTATTTCCAACATAAATTCCCAAGAGTTGATTCCACAATTTTATCAGATATTTTAATTTGTTTGGAAAAAGATGGACAATTCAATATCTTGTTTTTTTAGTATTTATTTCTAATATATTTCACAGTTTTACAAAAATTTTGTTTTCATTTCGCGTGTGAAATTCGTGTTTTCATCCACATTCGAGAAAATTTACACTCTCATGTGCCATTAAAAAACACTCATTTCACGCACTTAATACAAAAATAACTATTTTGTGATAAATGAAAAGGTCATATACGTTTTACAACAAAACTATTTCTTGTTTTCGCTCTAATTCAAAAGTTACATAAATTAAAAATACATTTTTGAATCCAGTACCGAAAACACGCCGAATTCCTGAACAAACAAAAGTGCCTGCGACGTCACAATGTTAATCTCTTCTCATTTGTAGCACACAGTTGATACAGTGTTCTGGCTTTTAATCTATTAAGTCTTGTTGTTATCGTCAATATATAAATAAATATATCTGAAATATCAAACCGAAAAAGTTATCGTGATTGCTTCGTATCATCATGTACGAATACTACAAAAAAAAACTTCCCAGGAAATGTTTTTAAAGGTTCCACAAGATGTTATATGTCAGGCATATTATAAGAATTAGAATATATAAATCCTTAATCACACATAACTAAATAAAAGTAGCTATTATAAATAATTTTTTGCGATAAAGTTCAGATAGTCAATTTACACTGTATTTTCGAGAAATTCCTTTAACATTATGGCGTCATAAATATCACCACCCATCATACCGCGTTTGTAGTCCACTGATTATTTGTAAAATTTTATCAGTTTTAAATTGTTTATAAAAAATAAAAATCAAACTTAACAGTTCTTCGCATCGACTGTTAGTATAATTTACGATGAAGTTTCAAAATACATTTGAAAACAATAGTTAATTTTTTTTTCAAAAACCAATTGCCAATTACAAATTTAATGAATTGTCAATTCACATTGTATATGCAAAATAACTTGTCTATAACTACAAAAAAATATGTCACTATTGTTCCTAGTCATTGAACAGTAGCAAGAAATACGCTTTCGCTAGGACTGAAAAACATTCATTAAACATAATTTTTTTTTTACTTGAAACAAATATTTTCGATTTTCAACTTACCTTAGTGTTTATCGTCTTCAACCAGGTCATTATTTTATAAAATGCTGTTTTAATGTGCCTACCACTTCCCTCCGGGCGTGAGATATAACATAGTTTCTTTCAAATTCAATGATCTCTAAAACCCCATAAAGTCACGTTTGTCCAACAAATTAAGTTCTTTCATATAAAGCCTTTTCATGGTCTCTATCACACCTTGGTCCCTTGACTGTGTAATAGACGTCATACTTGGATGGAAATATACTACGAATATGTGTCAATCTCCTGTCTTAAGTTGTTCTGCATGCATCAGGACGCGATTCTGCATTATTCAATAATAATAAAGCTTTGATACCTAATAGTTTGTTCCAAGGCACAGATAATCAAGGTACTAGAGTGTATATATATTATACAGTGTGTAAAAAAAGTATGAACTTACCCTAATTATTCGGTAGACTTCAGGTTTTATGGAAAACGCTCGAACATGTCAATTTAGTTTTTCGGTTTCCTACATTTTGATCAAATTATTTTTTTCTTTTATTGACATCTGTCAAAAATATGACGTCATCGACATTTGTCTCAGATGACAGTATATGGCATGCGATAAATCGTTTGAAAGCTCTTGCTTCACTTAGTACGTTCCTAGATTTTCATGCGATTCTGTAGCTCCGTTTCAAAATAGTGGCCGACCAAAACTTCTACTGCAATGCCATTGAGATATCGAATTTCGTTTTTCACCATGGAATTAAAAAACAAGCTCAGGCCTAGAAACTTGATTTAAGGACAGTAATTTAATTATAAAACCTTAGTACTGTCTGAGTATGATGATTGATTGTTTTTTTCCTGATGAAATGAGAGAGTTATTCTCTTACTGGGAGTCAATCAAAAATAATTTTCACAATTGGACCGCCGCCATTTTGAAACTGAGCTACAAAATCGCATAAAAATCTAGGAACATACTAAGTGAAGCAAGAACTTTCAAATGATGTATCGCATGCTATATACTGTCATTTGGGAAGAATGTCGATGACGTCATATTTTTGACAAATGTCAATAACTGAACAAAATAATTTGGTCAAAATGTAGGACACCTTAAAACTAAATTGACATGTTGTAGCGTTTTCCATAAAACCTGAAGGCTACCAAATTATTAGGTTAAGTCCATATTTTTTTCCACATTGCATATATTTATACCGGGTGTTGAAAAAGTCCCGGTACGGCGGGTTATTTTTATTTTCGATCCCCAGGGAAATTTCCTTCCGAGTTCCATATTTCAATTTCCCGGAAAAATTTTCTCTTAAAAAATGACCCGCCGTACCGGGACTCTTTCAACACCCGGTATATGTATATAATAATAAAGATAATGTGGATGGACTGAGCTATGATAAATTGTGATTTATAGCGAAATTATTTGTAACGACACTGATGAAGACTATTGAATAGTCGAAACGTTTGTCTCCACGAAAATAAAATATTTGTCCAATGAAAGTTTAATCTATAATTCCTCATTCATGAACCTAAACACCAACAATTCACGTAAAATATAGGTTGCTGAAGGAGGAACAAGAGTTTTCAAACTAAACACTTGGCAAAGTTTCAGGATATAATAACAAAATCAATTGATAATTTTTTCGGGTTGTCAAAAGTTTCTTTGATATTCAATTTTATTTTTTTTAATTTTTATTCAATTATTGCCATTTTTCCTCTTAGGAACTTCTCTTTATTGGAACTCATATGGTCATTTGCTTTGAAAGATTCTTTGATGATTTCAAGTGCCCAAATAACTTTTTTCGTGATACATTATTGTGTAAATATATTTCATATACTTTCGTTTAAAAGTTTTTTCTAATTTTCAATTGAACAGGGAATAATTCCATAAGATTCGTTTCTCAAATATATAATCATTGTTTTATCGAATAATTCAGATTCGTTTCCTTCGTGAGATAACTGCGCAAGTTAATCTGTACGTGGGTGCTAGCCTCCAACCATACGTCCGGTGACAATTGAACGGAAAAAATCATCCACTAAACGAAACTCTGTCTGCAGTATTTCAGGTGGAGAACTGTTCGAACGTGTAGTAGCCGACGACTTCACATTGACCGAGAAAGACTGCATCTTATTCGTGCGGCAAATCTGCGAAGGCGTGGAATACATGCACAGTCAAAACGTCGTACACTTGGACCTGAAACCGGAGAACATCATGTGTCATACGAGGACGTCGCACGAGATCAAGATTATCGATTTCGGATTAGCTCAGAAGCTGGATCCGGAAAAACCTACCAGAGTCCTCTTCGGAACGCCGGAGTTCATACCGCCGGAGATAATCAACTACGAGCCGATCGGGCTGAAATCCGACATATGGTCCATCGGAGTCATTTGCTACGTCCTGTGAGTATTATTCAATTATTATACGCCGCTTGTTATATTTTACATCGATTGAGGAACCGTGAAGCCGAAAACATAGATTTTTCACTTTGAATATCATATTATTTCAAGAAATTGTAATTTTCATGATTAAAAAATAGAAACGAATAGATTCTTTTGAAAAATAATATCCTGCAAATAAATAGCACTTGTTTCAGTTAATAAATCATGAAAACTATATTGCTCAATTTTGTCTCATATAATTACAAGGTTTTTGTCAACGGATCAAATTTTCTGCCGGTTTATCTTAAGATTTATAATTTCAAGAATTATCTTTCAATTGAACATTTGTCAATTAAGCTAATTGTCAAATGTGTTTGGGAATTAGCGCAATTATACTCATTCAAAAACAATTCTGTCAATGAAACATTAATTACAATATTTGACAGTTAGTTTGAATGATAGATTCATCTTACAATTGAACTTATTCCAAAGATAATTTTATAATCGGGAACTAATTAAATGAATCTGGCGATTAGGGTTTAATTGCTAGATAATCTAAAATTAGCTTAATTGTAAAAAGTATTAGTTTATTTATTAATCGAGAAGATGTCAAAATGAACTAATTTGTCAAAGTTGCCTGGTAACTAGTAATTTATAATAATTCGAATAGTACCCAGTCAGTTATGCATTAATTGCAAGATGAATTTAACGTTCTCCGTAATTAATAAATGATAATTTGTAATTCTACTCCTTCATGTCATAATGGCTAGATTAACCTCCAATCAAGTCGATTGTCGAATTAATAATGTAATTAGGATAAACGCAAAATCAGTAATCAGTTAAGCTAATCTAAATATCAGTATATCAATTAGGCTATTTTTTTGAGTTATCCTGTAATTGGAACTTAATTGGAGTAGTGTTTTTACTAGTATAATATTTCTAGGATGTTCATGTAAACTGAGCTCCAAATGCGAAATGATCTCGCAATTATAGTTAATGGAAAAAAAATTTGGCTTTAATGTACCTTAAGATTTTTCGTTTATTCGAAAATATTATGCTGTTTTTGCGAAGTTAAAGCAGAATAGGGTACTTTTCGTGAGAGAGATTTTATTATTTTAAAAGAGTATCAAATATCTCTTGATGAAAAACTGCGTTTCTCATGACTATACATATTTTCAGTCGCTACACATTTTTTCAACTTGAGTTAAGTTACCAACTTGAGTTAAGTTACCAACGTGAATTAAGTTACCAACTTCAGTTAAGTTACAAACTTCAGTTAAGTTACCAACTTCAGTTAAGTTACAAACTTCAGTTAAGTTACCAACTTTAGTTAAGTAACCAACTTCAGTTAAGTTACCAACTTCAGTTAATTTACACTTCAGTTGAGTTAAGGTACTTGAAAAATTAGAATTTAATGTACAATCTTTTAATTGTACTGCATTAGAATATAAATTTTTAGTAAACTGCTTCAAAATCAAGATTTTTTAGAAATTTAATTAAATTTCACTTTTCTTGATTTTTTTGCCGCAGATATCTAGATTTATTCAACTCATGAGATTTTTAACGTTCTTTGATGTTCAATTGTGATGAGACTTAAATCGACAAATTTTGGTTATTTCATAGTGCTTTTTAAGTAATTTCTGATTCATTTCAATGTGCGCCAAGTAATTTCTTATGTTCTCGAAAGGGCTAATAAAGTGAATTTTTTGTTTCATATAACAGGTTGAAATCAGTATAAAAATTTAAAAGTAGGTCTATAATTTCGTCACCAGAGACAAATGATCCCCCTACCAGCCCCCCTGCTTCGGCCCTGGCTTACAGTGATAAGGTTTCGCGTATAATTTCTTTATTATCTGCGAGTAATAATGTGATCATGTGTTTACTGAATATTTCTAAAATTAGTTTAAAAATAAATCTTCTATAACAAGAAAAGTTTCCTTTCTATTGTACGTGATTGTGAAACAGATCCTATCAAACAAACCATGCCCGTAATACATAAACATGTAGATAGAGATAATAGTATAAATAATTCATAAATTATATTCACGTTTAGGTCTTAATGGATTTACATTCTGGTTCAAGGTGAAAATATGAGGAGTAATATAACCGATACCTCTTTTCCATAAATTGGAGAACAATTCGTTTATTTTCTCAGTTAATGTGCACATAAACATAAACCGACTGATATTCCAACACTTTCGTCATTAAAGAAATATTAGTTGACACAATGAATCAGCCGATGTTTTACTATCTGGATAAGAGGAATATGAAAATATTCGAGGAAATTGGATTGATTTGAAATGATTGTATGTATCGTTGAAAAATAGAAGAAAACTATATTTTGAAATTTTTGGTATGAATATATATAAATATATATATATATATATATATATATATATATATATATATATATATATATATATATATATATTATATATATATATATATATATATATATATATATATATATATATATATATATATATATATATATATATATATATAAATATAAATATAAAATTCAAATAAATTAGGACATTTATTTTAAACTAATCAAACAAACCTCCTAGCGAAGCTGGTTATACGAGTTCACGAAACATCTAAATACCTCCATATACCTAGGACGGTGTATGTTAGAAACATTTAGTTGTTCATCACAATCAATGGAAATGATAGACAGTCTGTTTCGCCCTTATTTGGGGCTCATCAGTATCATCCATCCATCTGTTTTATATTCATTTGCTGCCTGTATAAGGGATTAAATCGGAACGCTGTTACTGGCGGTGTGTAAATGTTGCATTACATCGATTTGATGTGGCAACTTTACTCTTGCTTAGCGAATATAGTAACCACCTTCGGGTGTCAGGACGTACGAGTTCTCGTTGCCGAAATGTTTTCATCTATCTGTAAGATGTGTTTCATTTGTTTCCGATTGGTGGCGCTGTGTCATATTTATATACCATTAAGTCACTAGAAGGAAAATATAAGATCTTTGGAAATATTTGGTTGGTTATCACTTTCGATGGATGGATGATACTGATGAGCCCCAAATAAGGGCGAAACATACTGTCTATCATTTCCATTGATTGTGATGAACAACTAAGTGATTGTAACATACACCGTCCAAGGTATATGGAGGCATTTCGATGTTTCGTGAACTCGTATAAGCAGCTCCGCTAGGAGGTTTGTTTGATTAGTTTCAAATAAATGTCCTAGTTTACTTCATTTTATTGCCACGAACGTGTATCGATAACACGAAGAATTCTGTTTTTATATATATATATATATATATATATATATATATATATATATATATATATATATATATATATATATATATTTTATATATATATATATATATATATATATATATATATATATATATATATATATATATATATATATATATATATTATATATATATATATATATATATATATATATATATATATATATATATATATATATATATATATATATATATATATATTTATATATATATATATATATATATACAGGGTTTATTTCACTAGGTTAATGTCAACATTTAATAACTATTTGCATAAACATTTACTATTCATTAAAATACACTATAGTTTACGCGTTTCGACTTCTAGTCATTTTCAAAACAATTTCACAAAAAATACCTACGAAATATATATATATATATATATATATATATATATATATGTATATATATATATATGTATATATATATATATATATATATATATATGTACAGTGTGACCCATTTTTAATGGAAACAACCCTGTGAAATTTTAAGGTGTGAACCGATTTCAACCACTTTTTTTTAAATGTCAAGTACTAGAAGTTCTACCTAAAGACAAAATTTGAAATGTTTATTTCAATTTTCAGGTCATACTACGAAATTCGGGATATTTTATTAGCGATTTTTTTATTGAAAAAGTCACCACGCCACTGGATTCAGCGTGCACCTAAATAGGTATGACGAAAATTTCATAAAAAAAGATTCATTCATTACAAAGTTATGACAACTCAAAATACGAAAACTCCCACTTAACAATACAAAAAACAACACCCAATATCAACAGATAGACATGAAAATATTTTTTTTACTAAGACCTAATAGATTTTTCAATTCAAATCTTAGTTGCCATGAAAATAATGGCTGCAAGATTGAGCGGAAGAGAGACAATTGAAATTATACTCCTTTCGGGAGATGACTTGAGAAGTTTGTTGAGTATTTATATGGTGGCACTTTATTGTTGAAATCATTAGAAAAATGTTTCTATCTGTCTATCTGTTGATATTGGGTGTTTTTTTGTGACTTGAGTGTGAGTTTTCGAATTTTGATTTCTCATAACTTTGTTATGAATGAATATTTTTTCATGAAATGGTCATAGGTACCTATTTAGGAACACGCTGAATCCAGTGGCATAGTAATTTTTTCAATATAAAAATCCCCTTAAAAAAACCCGAATTTCGACTAAGAAAAAATGTCGTCGTATGGCCTGAAAATTGAATACCGAAACATTTCAAATTTTGTCCCAAGGTAGATCTCTTAGGACTTGACATTTCAAAAAAACATAGTTGCAATCGGTTCACAATTTCAAATTTTACAGGGGTGTTGCATTAAAAAAGGGTCACGCTGTATGTATATACATATATATATATATATATATATATATATATATATATATATATATATATATATATATATATATATACATATGTTGATTTTCAGGTTCTCGCGGAGATAATCTAGTTGTCTGGTTTCCCGGGTTTGTATCCGCGTATGGGCTTCGTCTTCGTTGAAGTCTGCTCGACGTTTCGGCAAAATCACATTTGCCATCTTCAGGAAGCTCTTCTTGGTCGGAATGAATACACTGAACAGTTCAGTGTATTCATTCCGGATATATATATATATATATATATATATATATATATATATACATATATATATATATATATATATATATATATATATATATATATATATATATATATATATAAATATATATATATATATATATATATATATATATATATTCTAATTTTATTAAATTTTATTAAACCCTAATTTATCTCAATATAGACAATGAAACAAATAAAAATTCACTAAAATCTTTATTAAAAACTATTAAAAACTCTCTGTTTCAAAGATTACAATTCGTATACATGAAAAAGTAATTAATTTATCAAAAAGTGTGGCAAAAATTAGACTAAATGAAACTTTACAAAAATTTTTGAGCTCAATGGTATCAGTATATTGATCTTATTTTGTTGTCTTCCTCTATGGTCCTTTTCCGCTCCTGGGATGTTATTTTGAAGTCCAATGCTGACGTTTCTGCTTTTAACTTGAAGCTTTTCAGGAAGGTTGATGGTCTTTCTGACTCCTGGGATCTTTAATAGTCCTGAGGTAATTAATTAGAACTCCTAGGATCTTTTGTAGGCTACTGGGGTCTTTAATTAGAACTCTTAGGGTCTTTTGTAGGCTCCTGGGGTCTTTAATTAGAACTCCTAGGGTATTTTTAAGGCTCCTGGGGTCTTTAATTGGAACTCCTAGGATCTTTTGCAGGCTCCTGCGGTCTTTAATTAGAACTCCTAGGGTCTTTTGTGTGCTCCTGTGGTCTTTAATTAGAACTCCTAGGGTCTTGCGCTTCCTAGCGGAAATGATATATATATATATATATATATATATATATATATATATATATATATATATATAACAAATAGAGCAGAATTATCGGTATAGCACGCTTATATGGAAGCAGCCGTTGACACGTGTCTAGGACTTTTTGGTCCTCATCAGAACGGCGTAGCCAAGTATGGGATAGAAAACTTGGAAATCACACATTTGCGGCTTACTGTTTGAACTCTTCGGTTTGGGAGATTTGGTCAAACTTTGCCACGGAGGCGATTAATGCCATCCGCGAGATCTTGGACAGTGGAAATAAACTAGAACAAAGAAATTTGTCGCAGGAAAATATTAAACGAATAGAGCTGAATATACCGATAATTTTGGAACCCGAATTTATTCAATTTTTATTCCTTCCTCATCATAAATCGTTAGCCTCTAAGTATAATTGCATAATTTTAGGTGGAATACAGTTTTTCATTCTTGCCTGTTTTCAGATTATCGGGTTTGTCCCCTTTCATGGGCGATAACGATGCAGAAACCTTCGCGAATATCACCAGGGCCGACTACGATTTCGACGATGAGGTTTTCAATACAGTTTCGCAGAACGCTCGCGATTTCATAGCCGCCCTTCTCTTAAACCGAAAAGAGTAAGTTCGAAAACTTTGTATTCGTATCTTGCCGCAGTAACTCATCCTTCTTCTTCAATTGTAGAGATCGCTTGTCGGCCGACCAGTGCTTGAAACATACGTGGCTGGATCCAGAGAATCATCAAGAAACTGTCGTTCTTTGTACAGACAAACTCAAGAAGTTCATCATTCGCAGAAAATGGCAGGTATGTGAGAACATCATTTGGCAGCATGCTATAGATTATAGAATACTGGAACGGATTGCAACTCTCAAAAATCGTACATATGCTCCCATTATATATATATATATATATATATATATATATGTGATATATATATATATATATATATATATATATACATAGATGTAGAGGGTGTTCCAGATGAAACTATACATCTTAAATTTCATTCAGTATGCAGTTTTGAAAAAATTCGAATCGATCTTTAATTTGAAAGGAATATTAAATATTACCTACTTGTTTTGTATAAATTGACTCAGAATTCGTGAAAAAAAAATTAAAAATTATAGTATTTCATTTCAGAGAAAAAAAAACATGAATTTTTCGAATTTTGCGTTTGTTGGAAGATATATTGATCCAATTATCATAGAAATTCTGGTGACTAATGATTAGTTGGATGCATATCTTTTTACGTACGGGCATATTTGGATCAGAGTTTTCATGGGTATGTATAGGTAGGCGTGGAGCTCTAGAATGGCCAGCTTGGTCTCCTGATTTGAATCCAAACGACTTTTTGCTGTGAAGATATCTGAAGTCCAAGTCTACTGGAAAGTCTTGGGGTTTTAAAGTTTTAAGATAGGTATTGTGGTATAATGTCGGAATTTGACTCCGGTTTTTACATATATTAGCAAGTGTATTTTAGGCAGGCTGTACATTTGCCAGAAAGAGTGTGAGCGCAGTTTGAACATCTATTGTGATCATTTTTCGGTTTCAATAAAAAGTTTTAAATATATAAAATTCGAAAAGATTCGAATTTTTTTCACGAATCCACAGTTAGTGTCACAAAAAAC
Source organism: Cynegetis impunctata (assembly GCA_030704885.1). NCBI lineage: Eukaryota > Metazoa > Arthropoda > Insecta > Coleoptera > Coccinellidae > Cynegetis > Cynegetis impunctata. The sequence continues at coordinate 631,092 of JARQZK010000755.1, forward strand.
TTTGATAAAATTTGTGACTTTGGAAGTTGATCTACAAAGGAGAGGCAACTTCAAGACAAGTACCTAATAATTCAAATCGATGACCGTCTCAAATAGAAAATTTTTTCAAAGCATCGAAACATAAACAAAATATTCAGTTCGAAACAATTTTTCACAACATCCTGTATGTACTCATGTATAATTTTATAGTTGGCTATTACTTTAACAATTGTAATGAAACGTTCAATGCTTTTCTTTCCAGTATTTGTTTGAATACATCAATACTAATTGTTTTTGCATGTACTTGTTGCTAGTTTTTCATAATCTTGCATGGTTTTCGTGTATGTTCAGAAAACAGGTAACGCCATACGCGCTCTAGGAAGAATGGCAACTCTCTCTGCAAGCCGCAGAAATTCAGCAAACAACTCGACTCCAACCACGCCACGTCAGTCTTTAACAGGCAATAGCGTCAATTCCATGATGATGTCTAGAATGACCAGCCTGAACGAAGAGAACATGTTCAACGATGAAGTGAACAATTTTCATTCGCTGACGATCGCCGATACCGTAGAAGAAGTCGACCAATATGAAGAAGAAACAGACGACGCTACGCCGGAGGTGACGATTACGGGAACATCTCCGGAAGATATCACTCGAAGAACTGATGATGAACATAGTTTCAGAGATGAAGTAGAGGAAGAAGTCGAAGATAATATAACGGAGAATTTGTCCAATAGTAGCGTATACGATCAACGAACGGTGGAAACAACGAAAGAATTGGAAACAAAGGAAATAATAGAAACGAAGGATAAAATAATCGAAACAGAAATTCCTACTGAATATGAAGAAAAACTCAGACATCAGCACGACAGCCCTAAATCCGTCAAGATGCGTTCTTGTACGGAGAGAAGCGACAGCGGCATCAGCTGCTCCTCCCACTTGACCTCCAGTTCTTGTACCTCGACTCCTTTGTTAGGTAAAAAATTTTCTATCAACGAGGAGCCTGAGTACAGAAGTTCTACCCTTGCAGATAGCGACGAATCACTCAATTTCAACTCGTCGAAGTTGGTAACGTTGAGCTCGAAGTTTGAATCTCGGGAGAATTTGACGAATAAACAGAAGGACTTTTACCACAGCGACGATAATTTAAGGAATGCCGTTAGATGTAAGAACGTCAACGCGAAGTTGGAGGATAAAATAGAAACTTTCGAAAATGGTGAGTTTGTTAACGACTTCCTGACGGTTTCTTTATAAGATTTACCGTCTGATATTTCGTGTCAAATATTTTGCGGGATAAACAAAATGTAACGCATTCGTGCTACTTCTTGATTTATTGAATATTTAAATAATTTTATTACAAGAGCTTTATAGTTTCCTTTATTTTTCAAGTCTTTTCGTCCCGTTAACGAGAGGTAACTAATATGGAAAAATAAAACCGTTTTAAAAATGATTAAAGTAGCATTGAACTCATCGTATTGATAGAATTATTAAATTAGCTCATTGAGAATAATATTATTATGTTTGGTCTTTGATTCGAAAGTTTCCTCTAGTTCTCATATAAACAAAACTCTAGGAACCAAATCTTGACAGTAAAGTAGATGAACTAGTTATGGGACAAAACATTCAATGTTGCTATTATGATCGACGGATTCGCTCTGATACAGAAACGTAGATATCTTCAATAAATATGATGGCTTGTCCATATTCTTGACTTAACATTAGTCATAGACATAGCTTGGGCCAACTACTTAACGTAGGCGAACTACTTAACTTGACCCTAAACTTAACATAAGCCGTAAACTAAACATGGGCTGTACACTAAACATGGGTCGTAGACTTAACGTGGGCTCTAGACTTGAAATGGGCCATAGACTTAACATGAGTCATAGACTTAACATGGGCCATCGACTTAACATGGGCTATAGACTTATCATGGACCATAGACTTAACATGGGTCATAGACTTAACATGGGACATAGAAGCAGCAGAGGTCATAAGCGTTAGTGGCCCCTATGACTTTGAATTGTCTTAATGACATGGGTTTTTTCATTGTTGAGCAATAACGATATTTTAATATGATGTTTATTTTCTTATATCTTATATCTTAAATCCAATTGAAATTGCCATTGAAATTATTTTTCTACTTAGAGTTCGTTGGATTTAAATTTTTCGCTAAAATCTGAAAATTCGAATGTTTTTTTTTTTGATCTGGTTTCATCACGACATAACGCTGATAAAGTACTCACTTAAAAAAATTCTATACTTTTGGTTCAATCATCTCTGAGCTTTCGCGTCATGAAGAGTGGTTTCGAATCCATCCAGGCTATACGCTTCAATAAAATCTACAATACTTTCCTGGTATAATATTGAGATGTATTGAGCGGTTATGAATTCCTGATTCAAGTATAATTTTTTTTGAACAATCCTGGCTATTGAAAAGTATTACTGAATTCGAGATTAGATTCGCTCATTTTCCTCTCGTGATCTTCTCGAGACTTTTTTTCTCAATGGTTTACATAATCAGTAGCATCTGATAATTTTTCATAAATCGTTTCAATAATTCCTTCATTTACTACTTGCTATGGGCAACATGTCTCAACTGCTGTTATAGGAAACTAAAAATGGTATTGCCAACATAAAACATTCTGATATATTCAAGTTTCAAGTTTGCGACAAAGGTCATTCATCATTTTCGAAGATAAAGTTTATGGAGATAATATTGATTAAATGGGGATATTGAAATGAAATATATCTGAACGCCGTCAATATATGGACCTATATATTGTGAGTATAACGCTTGCGTGTGTTTTCGTGTTTATTTGCGTTGGTGTTTTTTTTTTGGTGTTGCTGATTGGCCCATACCGCTTTCAATAGTTATTGCTGCCAAATTATACCAAAGATGTAATCAATTAGTTAAGAAATACCAAATGAAACTGAAATTTTGTTTGATGATCGTAATAGTTTTAATATGCATTCACACACAAAGACGAATTTTAATTATTGAATAGAATATCACTTTTAACTTCATTTTTATTGAATAAATCGGAAAGTCTTTGAACCACTAACATCACATTTTATTGGTTTAAAGACTCGTGTTTGTTTTCATCATACTATCTGAGTTTATTCAATATATACAAAAATTTACAAATATTGAAGTTTAAAAAATGTTGACTCGAAAGGGTTTCTAGGATAGTAGCTGTGTTTCCTAAATCCCTCAGGTTTGACCAAAAAAAAATCGTCGTTGCAAACCTACATTATTCCATTACGAAAAAAAATCGTGATCGGTCGAACTCCGTTACATACAAATTGGTAGCTCCTCAATTCAATTTGATGAGCCTGTAGAGGTTAGAAAAACCTTAAAACCGACGAAAAACATGAAATCTCTACTTTAAAACTGCATCAGTTAAGGAAAAACGTTGAAACCCCCAAAGGATCTTACCTCAACATCAACTCAATCGATCCTCTTACTCAATCTGTAGAAGCTGTGGAGCTAGAAAAAGAAATATCTCTTTCCATACGCCCTTAACAATAAAAATGGTTCAGAAGGTATACATAAAACGGATTTAAGAACCACTCATCTCCCTCACTGTTGAATTTTGATAAAGTACAATAGTCAATTATTTTCGGGGAAAATATGACTAAAAATTTCAGTAACTGGTTTCATAAAAGTTTCGTAAAATATACTAAGTGACAAAGAAAGGTGAACACCCAGTATACTGTACTTTATTTTAATAATTATTTGCAGGTAAACTTGCTTTAAGTCGAACAAAAAATGATTAAATTTTCAGCCTAATCTGCGGCGTATCAGACCCGTTTTTTATCACTTCTTTTTTTTTGGAATTTGCATATTTTACGATTTTTATTCACATTTGGTGAATCTATCGTTAGAAAATTGGTAGCAAAGTGCTTTACTTTAACGACCAAGATGCCCCGTGCGCGAAGACTAGCTCGTGTATCCCAGTTAAATGACTTTGAAAGGGGTCGAATTGTAGGCTTACGCGAAGCCGGATTTTCATTTAGAGAAATTCAGAGAAGAACAAATCGTTCATTGCGTACCATAGTGAGATGTTATCAGGCATGGACTCAAGAAGGCCGGCAGCATAGAGCTATAGGCACTGGACGTCGTAGGGGCACAACAGGGCGTCAAGATCGGCGACTAAGACTTTTAGCCCTGAGAGATCGGTTTAGGTCTACTCGAGCGATTGCAGATCAATGGTTTGAAGAACATGGAAGGATGGTTGGGATGCGTACAGTTTACAGGAGAATAAGAAGTTTTAGGCTTTTTTCTTGCCGACCCCATTGGGTCTTACCATTGACTCCTGAGCATAGACGAAACCGCCTGCAATGGTGCCAAGAGAAATTAAATTGGGATCAAGAATGGAATCACGTGATCTTTAGCGATGAATCGCGCTTTTGTTTGGGTATGCATGACGGCCGAACAATGGTGAGAAGGAGACGTGGTGAAAGAAGAAATCCACAATTTGATGTTGAAAGGCATATTCACTCAACCGTGGGTGTTATGGTATGGGGTGCCATATCCATTGGTAGCAGGTCACCTCTAGTTTTTATCCAAGGCAACATGACCGCCCTTCGTTACATTCAGGAAGTAGTGGAACCACATGTTCTTCCATATATTCAGAGAGTTGAAAATGCCATTTTCCAACAAGACAACGCCAGGCCGCATGTTGCTAGAGTAACTTTAGCCTTCATGGATCAACAAATATGATTAAATACATCTAGGTGTTTACTTTTCTTTGTATACTTAAACACATTATACATTTTAGGACATTTTAAAATAACAATGTAATTATAGCGTTTTTCTTCATCCAGTAACTAGTCTTCGATAAAACCATTTAATTAAGTATTATGAATATAAGATGAACCTAAAAGAATATTATTTTCTAGAAGACCAAATTTCATTCAGACATTTTGAAAAATATTATATCATTTCATTTATTGCATCAATTTTGTAAGTGTTTTAGTAATCCGAAATATGTACTAAATGAATACTCTATTCATTTCTCTGTTTCAGGTAAAACCACAAGCTCGACACCTAGCCTAAAGAAAATCCCAATGTATTCTTCTTATTCTTCAAGATCTGTTGCAAGTGCAATAAAGAAATTCGACCGCCCAGATAAAACGGAAACAGTCAAACAAAGCAATGCATCACAGCTTATAGAAAATAAAATAGAAAAGCAATCTCCAATCCCATGCTCGAATATTGAAAAGACAGACAAGGCGAAAGTCAAAATATGCGTAGACCAATTGAATAGGTCACATTCACCTTCCCAAAAATATAATAGGATTGATAAGAATCTGCCAAAAATCTCAGTAGAAATCAGTACCACAGTTAGAAACTCCAGAAAATCTACGCATTTGGACAGAGAAGAAAAGGAAAGTGCCCCAGCTCTTTCTGCTAGAATAGAAAAATTAGACAGTGATAATCATAAAAAATGCTCTGATACAATTGAAATAGTTAAACCAGTAAGATATAGGAGCCCTTCTCCTTCTTTATTACGGAAAACCCAAGCAGTTATAGCCAAAGAACAGAGCAACGAACGTTATAGAAGTAAAAATTCCAACATTAATATTCGGAATGGCGTGAATGGCACGAAGACGGCAAGTCCTAAACTTTCTACCACTCCAAGGACTGACAAACTGCACAGCGAAAAGTTTCAAAGAGTTGCGGCATTTTGGAACGCTCCTAAAACTTAATCTGTTGATTGTTTATCTCGCAATATTAGGTTTAAAATGTATATATTTCTCTCCCATACCAAACTTGTGCCTTAAGATATTACAAACATATATAGGTATGAATTTATTTTAGCTCTCTTGTGTTTGACAGTGTATTGTACCCTATATAATATGTTGAAAATATATATTTATTGTTTTAAAATGTTTCTTTGTTGAGGAAATCAATTCGTGAATACGTGTGAATTAATACAGACATGAAATACTAGGATATTTATTCTAAAACTCGAAATTAATCAAAGAAGTTTAGCCACTCGAGTCTCGACGCCAACGATATTCCCATCCATCCTAAAGCGGTGAATGTTAGAAACATCAAGATGGTCAATACAAACGATAGACAATAAATTAATGAAAAATATACTAGTCGACCATATTCACATCAATTGAACAAAGAAAATTGTTGAATAATTTAAAAATTATCAAACAATCCATACGCTACTGTTGTGGAGTAGACATCTTAATTTCGGGAAGTATTTGTCCTCTCGACGGAATTCTACATTTTCGGTCTGAGTGGTGAATTTTTGGTTCCCAATTTCTTTGGCAGAGGGCACTATGGGTTGTTATCCATAAGCAGTTCAGCCGTGATTTGTATTAGGGAACAATAAAACATAGAACACTGGAATATGTTAATTCACTCCGAGTCAAGTAAGCTGCACTGAAGAGATCTAATAAGATCGAAACAACTGTATACAGAATTTGAGTCGGGGTGACTTGACATATTCTATAATTCACTATTGTTCTATAATTCACTACCCACTATGCAAATAATTGTTACAGTCACGTTAATTTAACATCACATTGTACTAATTTTCTTCCCTTTTTTCCTCTTGTTTTCATCGCATGCACTTCTTCACAACCGCTTATGCCCAGCTTAGGGCTGTTAACTTTTGTGATGTTACAACTGAACTTCTCAGCGATGTTAAAGCGCTGCCTTTTTACATTACTGTGATATTACTAGAACTTCCTCAAAAGGAAGTCTTTTTAATGAACTAAAATCAACATTTCTGTTACATTCAGAAATGCCTTTAGACATCTATTACATGTTGATGCAATGTCTATGAAACAACATCTTACCAATGAACTGAATGCAACATTTCAAAAACGATACAGTATATTCTTTTAGATGTTGTATGGATATTACTTAAACCTCTAAATAATATACCTCAAGCATTCTAGATTACATTCTATAGATGTTTCAGCAAATACACGGTGAACAACTAAAAACGCCGGCTGCCGGCCATATCTCAAAAAAGAATCATGATTCAACTTTAAAAAAATACCTCAAGGAAAATGAACCTGAAAAATATTTTTGTGTTACTAAAATATTCGCTAGGGAATGAAAAAAACACTTAAAAACATATAATAAGGTGATCACCACCAAGAAAGAAAAACTGAAGGTATCCTAAATATACAATCATAAAGATTTCAAAAGTTGCATTTTTAGGTCACCTCTAGGTATATGTCTTCTTTGGAGATAATCACCAGTATTATGATTTTGAGTGCTCATTCCACCCCTAGTGGATATTTTAGAAACTCATAAATATTTTCTAGCGATTTTTCATTCCAAAAGGTAATGTTTTTTATTTGTACCAATATTCTTTTCTGAGATGTGGCCTACAGCCGTTCTTAGTTGTTCACCCTGTACATTTAAAATAAAAAAGCGTAGAAGATTTAAATAATATATTAACTATTAATAAATAGAACACTGAAAATAAAAATAAAACAAATCCAGCCTTAGAATAAATATCTTGTCCAGAAAAAGAAATCCAACCTAAAAACAAATATCCTGTCCGGGAATCCAACCTAAAAAAATTTACGAAACGTTACGGTATATCAACGGTATATCCCTCCACCCGGAATTTCAATTTTTTATTTAAACATTTAGGAGATATCTTTTTAACGTTTTAAATAAACATCACGGAAAGTCTCTAAAAAGAACATCACAAAATAGACTTATGATGTTTCTTGTTCAGTGGGTATTGTTCTATAATTCACTATTGTTCTATAATTCACTATTGCACTGTCAATGCAGATTTCGCGGAATACATATTACCAGCTCCCTTGGAAGATTGTTTGTTAATTTTTAAATTATTGAGGAACTTTCGTTATTCACTTCATTTGATATACAAACGATAGAAATAATATAAATGTTTCGGCCTTATTGGCACATACTCGGTATTATCCATCTACCGAATGTGGTAACCATCCAGTTAGTTTTTCTCGTTTTTACAATTCCGAAGACAAGACACCTTGACATGTATACACGTCACAGCGCCATCTGCCGAAAGACATCAGGAGCAGACCACCCTAATTTAGAAGGAAACGTCTATGACATTAATGGTGGCACCAATATTCAATATGCGGAAAATAGCAATTATGAATACATCATTTGATGTCCAGTATTTTAATGTCTACTACCTCAAATACACAACAACCACAATGGAATGATTAATAATGAAGATTATGGAATTGGTAATGGATTGTTAAATCATATGTCAGTTCAATACTTCCTAACATCTTTTTATTGAAGCAACAGCTGCTGGAAACCACAAAAAGTATTCATAACACTAGTCTCAATCTTCTTACTTGCCTAACCTAAATAATTTTACATTGGTATCTATAGTGTATATTATATAAATGACTATTCTTTCATCATTAAATATAAAAATTTTTGAGCAATTATTCATATTTGCAACTCAATTATTAATGTAATACAAACAAGTCATCCAAATGTCCTAATTTCTTTTGTCCTTTTTGTTAACTTCAACCAAATTCCTCCCTTCGCACGGAGTGTAATACGGTAGGATACTTGGAGCTCATCTTTTTTCGGTGATAAACTAAGATGATAATTTCGAATGATAGCGGAGATTACAGTTTTAATCTCTAAAATAGCAAATTTGTAACCTAAAATCAAGTTAGATCAGTTTAAGTACACGAGAGAAAATATAACAGAAATTTCCAGAAACTCGAGAGTCATAATAGTTATTTAATTAACTAATAGTTTATTAATGACAGCGATTAATGGTTGAGATATTTTAACTCGCGAGATCATTAATCGCTACATTAATAAACGAGTTTATTACAAGATTTTTCCGTCGACCTCATCATGAATTGAGTAAAAATTCTTGATTGAAATAAATTTTTATTTTGCATAACAGATATATTTGACACAATATAAATTTCTATGTTCATTTCGATATATTTATATTTATGCTCCCGATGGAACAATAGACCTTTTCATCATCTGACATGCGCAAGCGCAGCATCCATGTTGAAAGAGCGGTAGTTTAAAAGTTTCGTACTGTTTTGTACCAAATGCATTGGAAAGCAATATTTTCTCCACAGTAAATTCATTATTGCAACAAATAATTGATGGAGCTGTACTTGCTCACAATTAAAATGAAGCATGTAACTGTGAACAATCAAAAAAGTGGATGAAGTATCATGGGCGTTCGCAAAAAAGCAAAAAAACACTAGATTATTGCAGGGTTATATATCAATCCAATCGTAGTATCTGAGCAAAATGAAGTTTGTTATCAGGTATTAAGTAAATATATCCCAATTAACTAGGATTATATCTTATTAGCACATGTATTAGCTTTAAATGACTTATATCGATACCACTATTACATATACATACTCCTTAACAACACAGTTTTTTTATTCGTTTCCGTACAAATGAGATAATTATAGTGGACTTACAGCATGTATTTTTAAATTAAGATACTTATTGTTTTATTTTGTGGTTAGTTTTTCTTAACAGATATTATTTATTTCACATTTATTGATTTTAATCATTACAATGGTATTTTACCATGCTTGTTTACATAAAACAGTACGAAAAAGATGGCGGATACTGACGCATGCGCACAAAAAATTATAAGTGATGAAAAGGTCTATTTGAGAAATTCATAGATGGAATATTAGACATGTGATATTCTGAATAGTTCACATTACCTACAATATCCGATAAGGAATATGTGGAACTGGTGGAAGCTGAAGTGTTAATTACTTTCGAACGATTATTGCATAAAATGTTTTCCGCAGTTTCTACTTTATTTTGTATAGAGTTAAATTTTTCGATTTGAATTATGAATTCTTTTTCTCTGTGGAATAACAGTACAGACACAGAATAGTTCAACTATTCCGAGCTGAATACTTCTGTGTTTGGTTGCCCATGACAATCATACATTAAAATAGGAGAAATTGTACTTTAAAATGGGTCATTAATGATCAATTTCGTGTACGAAACTTGAACTTGACCACTTCGCTAGTATGGTTCAAGAGAAAACTGAAAGCAATCCTCCAAGAAAATCGATAAAAAATGATAATATTAAATAGTGTAATTTATGTAAATATGTATTTTTTTTTGTAGTAGCCTTAGTGCCAATTAAACTCTTACTTACTTACGCTAAAGTAAGCTTTTATTTAGAGGTCGACGCAAAAAATATATTAAACACTTATTTATGTCATTCTTATATATAATATATATATATATATATATATATATATATATATATATATATATATATATATATATATATATATATATAACAATCATAAACTCACCTATACAATTCCTAGAACCAGCACTAAATGGTATATAACCATATGGGTGTATTTTGCTAATATTTTCGGCAGAAAATCTATCGGGTTCGTACTTTAACGGTTCTGGGTAAAAGTTCTCCATTCTTTGAGTAGCAAACGGAGAAATACAAATATTGGTCCCAGCTGGGATTGTGTACTTTCCTGCGAAATATATCAGTGCGCATCTTTCGAACTTTCAAAACTATTCGAATGGAAATGAACTTGTAAAAGTTCTGATTTCTGACATGATCAATGAAGTCTTGATGAATCTAATCCGGATCTGTTGGAATTAGTTGCTCGCAGCAAATTATATTGACTCAACAATTATTATCTAAATGTTAGATAGTAATTCATTAATTTTCATACAGTGTCCGCCGAAGTGTTGGAACCATATGGAAAACTTTTTAACTAATGGTTCCTCAAAAAATTTCATTCTACATGAAATTTGGTGCATTCAATTAGACCAAATATGCGCATAGCCGTTCACCGCACGCCGCATCAGTGGCGTGCGGTGAAGCGGGATTCGGCCAATATTCTAAACTCACTTTATAGTAAAGTGACATTACAATGCAAGATATATAAAAATGATAGTGAAAAAAGTTGTTTGAAATTAGAATATATTCTGAGTTATCGAGTTCAGTACACCAATTACTAATTTCAATAACGTCTTAATAGGTTGGCCCCTATTTTTAATAGTAAATATCGATAATAATCTTTGCGAAGTAAATTACTCAAATAACATAAATTTTATGTCGTAGTTATTAACTAATCTAACAAAATCTTGAAGATGAGTCCAAAAAAATAGTAATGGAAAGATAATGTAATAGAGCCAGGATCTTTCAATTGCAAACAATATATTTCAATAACATTTTTCTATATTTTGTATAGTAATGCCACTTTACTCTCTAGTGACATTAGAATATTGGCCGTTTCCTGCTCAACCGAATGATAAAAACAGGTATGCGAGTATTTGGTCAGATTGAATGCATTGACATTTATGTAGAATGAAATTTTTTGAGAAACCATTACTTAATAAGTATTCCATATGGTTCCAACATTTTGGCGGACACTGTATAAAATCTGGAGTAAACTTTCTATATAGTTATTTAATTTTGTACATCTAGACTAAACTCAAGATTTGTTCTATTATTATAAAATTAGATTTTAAATTTCACCCCTTGACACCCCTCGAAAAAATATCCCATCAAAATTGAAAGAAAATTTTAACCACATGAATACCATTATTTTTGTGAAATTCACAATAAAATTTATGTTACATAAAGTGAACAAGGAAAATTCTTTAATAATTTAAAAAATTAATTATTAAAATTAATTAAATTAATTTAAAAGTATGTTTTTCATGATTTGATTGTTGTATTTTGCGTATTAAGCGACTAGAATATTCGGAGCGCGCTCTCGTGAGTATATCCAAAGGTTTTAAATCACTATGTTAGTGTGCCTTGGAATCATATACACCACTGTTGTAGAGTAGATATCTTCATATCAGGAGATACGTGTTTTAGCGACGAATTTCTGCATTTTCAGTCTAAGCGGTGAATTGTTGTTTCCCAATATCTTTGGTGGGATGGCGCTCTGGATTGTTATCCAGACAGTGTTACTGACCACGATTTGTATTGGGGAACAATTAGAAATTTGTTAATTCACTCCGGGTCAAATAAGCTGCACTGATGAGATCTAATAAAATCGAAACAGCTGTATGCAGATTTTGAGTCGGGGTGACTTGACAATTTATACAATTCACCCTTGGAATGTGAATGTATATTTTGCGTTGCTGAATACGTATAACCAGCTTCCTTGGAAAGTTGTTTGATAATTTTTTAAATTATTAAAGAATTTTCCTTGTTCACTTTATGTAATGTATGAAATTGACCATGGTCGACAAGTATGTTTTTCATGATTTGATTAAAATTTATGTCCTTCGCACTTTTGTTTTCATACGTACCTAAGTTTACATCTTCATTCAGAACTCTACATACCATTGGAACACTAGGGCACAATCTCATAGTTTCTTTTATACATTGTTCAAGATATTTCATCTCATTGAGATCGTTCATATTAACTTTTCTCGTATCATCTTCGAAAATTTTCATTTGTTCTTGGTACACCTTGGCTTGGATTTCCTCATATTTTGCAAGAAAATGCAGGCAAAATGCCGTCGCAGATCCGACTGAATCTTGACCCTGAAAACATTAAAAAATTATCCAATGAAAATATTAGAACTAAAAGAATTAGAGGGCCTTCTTTGAAGGTCAATCGATAATGTCCTTCTGAAATTCGTTTCGTTAAATGCTTAGGCCAACAAATGTTGCACATTATTTTGCGTAAATTTTTTTAAAGAACCCACCTCCCGGACGCTTGTTTGGTCTACTCAGGAAATTAAGTTGATCATAAGCAACGGAGTAATGACAAACTAAATTGAAATTAAAAGTCGAATCATTAGTAGTTCTCATTTCGGTATTCGTTTTGGTCGAAGTGTCAGTTCATCCCATTTTGTTAATTTTTTTATACGATCCTTTCAGTTGTCAGTTGAATTCCATTTTGACATAATTTGATATAATTGTCAGCTCAAATAAATGTCAACATGTTTTTCAGTTGTTAGTTCTAGTCCATTTTGACATGATTTGATATTATTGTCACCTCAAATCAATGTCAACGTGATTTTCAGTTGTCAGTTTTGGTCCGTTTTGACATGGTTTTATATAATTGTCACCTAAAATAAACGTCAACGTGATTTTCAGTTGTCAATTCTATTCACATTTTGACATGATTTGATATAATTTTCATGGCAAATAAATGTTTACTGATTTTCTGTTGTCAGTTCTAATCCATTTTGACATGATTTGATATAATATAATTGTCGCCTCAAATAACCTAGACAAGCAGTTGAGATTATTTATATCCATATTACAGCACCCATTTCTAAAAAACTGAAAGTGGGAATCATATGTAGGTACGACTCATCATGTTATATGGATTCGAAGCCTGGACAAGTACCTACTCGAAAATACATTAATCAAATAGAACCAAAGAAACAATTCCTAGAACGAAAATGAAAGATGTAATGAAAGAAAACAACACAAAATTAATAAAAGAGAAACTGTGAAGTTTAAAATCACTAGAAACGCAAAAATACTCAATAAAAACAATAATCCTCCCAGAATAAAACTATCTAGATATTAGATAAAATATTATACAAATGAAGAGTTTGAATAAAATGAATGAATACATTTAAAAAATAAAACTCATTGTGTCAGAAGTCTAGAAGGCTTCAATAAACTGCAAATTTAACAAAATTCAAGCTACGCCAAAAAATCTGAATTATAATATTTCTATCGACATAAACAAAATAGAGAGAGATCAAAAATTAGCACGTTCACTTCATCTCTAGTGTACTTCAATACAGATGAGATAAAATGTTAATTCAATAATTTTCTAATGACTTCCACTTCTCAATTCTTCAAATTTTACAAGGAAGTTATATGACATTTTTGATGGTTATTTCAATGATTGAGCAAATGAATGTAAAAACAAATTAAAAATGAAAATACTCACCGCTAACATGAAAGTGCATATTTCATTGATGATATCTTGGTCGTTGAAATTAGGATCAGAATCTGAAATAGTGATGAACATATCTAGAAGAGATATGAAATTAGTTGATGGTGTTGGTCCACGTTCTCTTCTGCTGTCCAATACCTGAAGAAAAATGTTATGAATATGCGAAATACTCAATATGTTCGAATAGTTTTCAGGTTTCTACATAAGAAATACAAAATATCGAAATTTAGGAACTTTAGATTCAAGAACTGATAAAAAGTAGTTTTATATCACTATATCAAAGATTTTTGACACAAAATTATTGCCTATTTTATTTTAGGTCTTAATTTTTTTTCCCTTTAACACTTTTGTGATTTCGGTTGCTAAATCTGTTACATTGGAGTGTTCTACATATATTGCTATTTATTGCAGATAAAATAATGATAAGACATAGCTTTTATAACTTAATTAGCGATAACTTTTATAACTGAATAAGTGGAAAGCTATAATCGTAGCTTAGTGTGCCTTGATGACTAAAATAATGGCTTCTCTTTATTTGATGTTTTCAGAAAGACATTTTCAGTTCATTATTTCTTCAATCTGTAGTTTCAGTTAGTGAGATGCCACGTTTAAATGAGTTAGTTGCAGTTAAAATTGTTTGTTCAATCAATGAGGGGTACAGACAAGAAGACATTGCACAGAGATTGAATGTCCATCAATCGACTGTTTCTCAAGTACTAAAACGTTACAATTAGACTGGAGGATACAAAAGGCGGCCTGTTCAAGGACGTAAAAGAATTACAACGCCGAGAGATGAGCAATATTTAAGAATTCAATCTTTTCGAAATCGTACACTTAGTGCTCCGCATCTAAAAAATCAATTACTAAATGCAAGGCAAGTCAATGTTTCCAACGAAACAATAATAAAGAGACTTAAGGAGGCCGATTTGAAGCCAAGACTTCCTGCTAGAGTTCCTCGTCTTCTTCCACGCCATAAAATCGGACGGTTACAATTTGTAAAAGCACATGCTGACTGGAATGAACATCAATGGGGAAAAGTTTTTTTTACAGACGAAACAAGAATACAATTATGGAAGCCTGATGGACGTAATTTAGTATACAGAAGGTCAAGAGAACGTTTCGTAGAGTTTAATCTTGTACATAATCTTAGCTTTGGTGGTGGTTCCATTATGCTATGGGCTGGCATTAGTTGGGAGAGTCGCACGGAGCTCATTGAAGTGAATTTAAGGATGAATGCTTACTGGTACATACTTAACATCCTTGCAGAACATGTTGTACCATATGCCGGCTTTATTGGATATAATAACTTTGTGCTAATCCACGACAATGCCCGTGCCCATACCGCAAGAACAGTAAACCAGTACATTGAGGGGCGATGTCGGGATTTCAAAGCTAGAGTGGTCACCATATAGTCCTGACGCAAATCCCATAGAACATGTATGGGACATCCTAAAAAAAATATTCGAACACGAAATCCATCTCCAAACTCAATTGCAGAATTAAGGATTGCTACACAGGAAGAATGGAATCGAATACCACAAAAAACCATCAAAGATCTTTTGCGCAGTATGCCTAGGAGGATGCAGGCTATCGTTAGAGCTAGAGGAGGAAATACTAAGTACTAAATTTGTATCATTTTGTCTTAAACTAATGTAGCGTGTCGATGTTGTTGCTCTTTCCTAATTAAACGTAATCATCAAAAACAGACCATTTCACTCATTTCCCTACGAATCTGTTCTAAAGCTTCAATATTTAATTAATTTGATCATTAATAACGTAGAACACTCCAATGTAACAGATTTAGTAACCGAAATCACAAAGGTGTCAAAGGAAAAATAAATGAAGACTTTAAATAAAATATGCAATAATTTTGTCCGTGAGTAGTAAGTAGGTATACTGAAAATCTGAAAATTTTGGACTGACCATAGAAATAGCTGTGGACCGGGTAGTCTAATACCCCATTTACATGCAACGCTGCCCGCTGTCCTGCCCTGAATACTTCCTAGGCCGCAGAAGGAAGTGACTGTTTACATGTTTCACCATTTCAGTCAATTCCCCAGCAATGGATGATATCAAAATGATCCCGGCGACAGCGCTCTTTATTTTAAGTTTCCAAAATTACAATAATTTATTGAAAAAAATGTGTTTAACGAAATATGCTCTTCCGTTGTACATCTATCGCACCAGAGATAAAATTCGGTTCACACAAAATTGAATTCAACACAATTGTTTTTTCAGACTCACCTTTTTAGTAAACTCATGTAAGTTCGTTCGCTGTTTCTTTTCATCAACAGAACTCTTCGTAAACTTGAAAACGAAATCTAGAAGCATCCAAGGTCTGGAAATTCTATATGGCACGACTAGTTCACCCCTAAAATAGACACATACTGAAAATAAACATCCCAATATTGTTTTGCGTTCAATCAAAAACTCACTTTCGGAATGGAGAATTTTTAAAATCTTCTTCTGACATTGGAATACCCAGAACTCCTCCTGTTGAGAAAAAATCATATAAAATGATTGCAAAAGTTTTTCAGTATCAATCTTAGTCTTCTACAATCATACAAAGGGGTTTTATGCTATAGACACACTATCTACTTTGGAATATTATCTATATAATATAGTTATATAAATAAAGATAATTAAAAATAATTAGAATCAATACATTGTCTACTTGTATGTATTCTTATGAGTTAATGGGAAAATAAAGATTCAGATCAAAGATTTAAATATCCCTGATGTTATAACAAACTTGAACTTTATTGACAGCTAATCTCTTCAAAAATTCAGTTCATTAAAATTATATTGAAAACACTCTTAAAGTCTGTAGTCAATCTTAGTCAGGAGCCAGGATCCCCTGGCGAATGAAAAAAAAGGACAAAGTTTCTTGTCAGTTCTCATGGCTCAACTCAAATAACTGACCGTAGGCAAATTGGCTCAAATATCTTTTTCACAAGTATCATGGATATCATTTACTTACATAAATATAAATTTGAATTTGATTGTTCGTATGTAACTTTGATTGTACCTAATGTATATTTGAAATAATATACGTTTGAACTATTTTATTACCAAAGTTTAAAAAAAAGCCAACCAATTTGATTTGTAAAAGTAATAAAAAAAATTTAGGAAGTTTATTTCAAAAACTGGTATCATTACTCACAGATTTGGTCAATTATTTCTTCTCGAACGATAATTGGTGAGACGCATCAGGAAATAGTATCATTAAACTCCGTGAACAGCTGCGGTTTCGAATGAAAGTTATACTATTTGTTGATTAATTCTAAAATGTCTAAACGAAACGTCAAAGAAGGAATAGATTAATAGGCCAGTCAGTTTAAATAATCAATTGACAATAATTAAAAAAGTTTTCAAACTTCAATGTAGGGCCGGGAAAGAGATAAAAACAAACTACGAAATTTTGCAACCTTTTCCGAAGCTCGGAACATTGTTAAAATTGCATTAACATTGAATTCTTGCCTTATGCTTGCGAAAAAAATTCCAAAAGTTCTGCAAGCTTGGAGTAGTATTAAATATATTATTTCATATCACGTATCAAATTTGCAATCAATTTAAGGGTACGGAACATTTTTTTTTATTAAAAATTTCTTTGATAAACTGACCTTAAAAATTCCAAAAGTACTGGCAAACTTGATAGATACTTCGGAAAAATATACCGAACAGTTGTATAAATTAGCAACCTTTTACGTTGACCGGAACATGTTTATTTATAATTTTTTCAATTCGTGGTCATTTTTCCGGGCAAGATTCAGTTTGTGAAGTCTATTTTGATTGGTTCTATGTTTGTTCTTGCGTATAGTAGCTCATTGGAGGGGTTGTGTAGTCTGTTTAGTGGATGTCTTATTCTAGTGATTGTACGTAGAGCTGATCTTTCTGCTACTTCTATGTTTTTAAGCGTTGATTGATTTGCAGTTTGCGTAGATTGTATGTGTATACTCTATCAATTATTGTTTTTATGTATTTTAACTGCGTTTTAAGGCTTATCCCTCTGTTCCCGTATGTTAGGTGTCTGAAATGTTTTGCTCTATTTATTGCTTTTTTCTTTATTGACTGTGTGTGAAGCTTGAAATTTATTTTATTGTCAAACAAATTCCCAGGTATTTCATAGAAGATGCTGGTGTTTTATTTCATTCCGTTTATTGTTATTGTTGGTGAATTTTGTGTGATCCTATGGTTGTAAATAATGTATTGGCACTTATTAGGATTTGGTTTTAGGCGCCACTTTGAAAACCATGCGTTCGTTTTATCCATGAGTTCTTGTATTTTGTTAGTACATTTCTGTAATGTTTTTTCATGTGATACTAGTAGGTTGTCATCTGCATATTGTGAGACATACTGATTTTGGTTGAATTCAGAGTATATATCGGAGCAGTATATATTATATAGTATCGGTGACAGAGGGGATCCTTGGGGTGTTCCTTGTTCTGGGGAGAAGTATTTGGATGTTGTATTGTGTATTTTTACTGTTAGTTGTCAGTTTTCTATACGTTTAGATTTTCCCCATTCTTATTGTATATTCCCTTCCTTCATCGTTCAATATTATCGTTGTCAAAGTTAGTATGTAATATACATCTGAAGAACCACTGTGTCCGGCGAAACAATTGTCATGTTAACAAAATATAGCGAAAATGAAAACCTGTGTTTTATTCATAATATTATAATGGATTTTCATCAATATCGGCCCAATTAGTTTATTGCTATTTAGTTTCTCTAGAAACCCCCTCTGTTATGTTCCATTTTTCGTATACATGGTCTCGACATAATTACACAAGTTTTGAAACTCGGTTGAAAATTCAGAAAATATCTATTCTGATGCATTTGCGAATTTGCAACCTGGTACGAGGTCCGGAACTTTATATAATTTGTAAAAATAGGATTTCTGGATTTTTATATTTTTGCAAATTGCATGAAGTTCCGGACCGCGTACAAGGTTGTAAATTTGCAAATGCATCAGAATAGATGTTTTCTAAATTTGCAACCAAGTTTCAAAATTTTTGTAATTATTTCGAGACCATCTTGCTCGAAAAAATTACCACGAATTAAAAAAATTATAAATAAACATGTTCCGGTCAACGTAAAAGGTTGCAAATTTATACAACTGTTCGGTATATTTTTCCGAAGTATCTGTCAAGTTTGCAGAAATTTTTTTGGTCAGTTTATCAAAGAAAAATGTTCCGTACCGTTAAATTGGTTTCAAATTTGATACGTGATATGAAATAATATATTTAATACTACTGCAAGTTTGCAGAACTTTTGGAATTTTTTCCAGAAGCATAAAGAAAAATTCAATGATATTGCAATTTTAACACTGTTCCGGACTTCGGAAAGGGGTGCAAAGTGAGATTTGTTCCTTTCTCTATGTATATTCAGTTGACCAAAGTTCAAAAACTTTTGAAATTATTGTTAAATTTTCGATTTTCAATGTCTAAACTGACTGGCCTATAAAGAAAACACGGAACACAGAGCTAAACGCAGATCACAGAAAAAAATTGCGTTTATTGGTTGAAAATACTAGATTTTCATTGAGAATACTAGGCTACTAAATGGAATCGAAAAGTACTACATTTATTAGGATCCTACTCAAAATTCTAATCCTATAACACAATAGGGCCTTTGTAGCCAGATCATCGATATAACTTAGACCCTTCAAGCGTATTTTACTAAGGAAAAGGAAAAGGAAACACACGTGTTTCATTCCTCCCTGAAGTATGTGTCAGGGAGGCGGGCAGCTTGAGTTTGGGATTAACTCCTTCAGCCAGATCAGAGGATACACTTGTATGTACAAGTGCATTAAGGATAGGTGAGACGGGATATTTATGGAACATAGGAAGTGTGGGTAGGGTTCAGAGGATTAATACTGGCCCAGCATTCGCCTTATAAGTTTGCGAGCAGTGACTTACATTACCATGAGGAAACCTCTGAAAAAACTCATAGCAGACCAGTCGGCCCCGAGGTTTGAACCCGAGACCTCCCAAATACTAGCCAGCGTACCTAACGTACTCAACTAACTAGCTTGTAAGGAGGAAATGATTGAATAAATATTTAGCGTCGGAGGCCACCACCGCTCATTCCACCCACGGAACCGTAGCTGACTTTCACTAAGCTCTATGATACAACTCTCGGATGCATTCCACTAATTATCGCTTAGAAGGAACTTGGCCATGTAAATCTGTTACTGGCTCCCGGACACTCTACTTTATAGAATAAAGTATAACTTTAAAATAAAAAGCCCTTGGCTTATGTTTCACAATATAAAAAATATTTAGATATTGTATTTAGCAGTAACGAAAAGTCGACATGTTTCGAGTTATGAACTCATTATCAAGACTGACTACAGGAGAGTATTACATCCTATTTTATAAAACAGACAAAAGCAAAGGTAATACCTGAAAATCAATTTGTTCGTTTACAAGGGGTAATTGACTATTATGGGCGGAACTTATTTCGAGAATTTCAAGAAAGTCAAGGCGCTTTCCTTTGTTACCTGAATGTAACAATTTGGTTTTGTTGAAATCCAGGAAGTAATTGAATTTTATACAATGTTCAGAGAAGCCAGTGGTATTTTTGTTTTGTAAAATTGACTTTTTATGTTCTTCAACACGAATATTTATATTCCTTCCTGTCTGTCCAATATAGAAAGCAGGACATTCGTCGCAAAATATTTTGTAAATACCACTGTTTTCTCCGATGTTAGATTTTGTCTGTCCAATATAGAAAGCAGGACATTCGTCGCAAAATATTTTGTAAACACCACTGTTTTCTCCGATGTTAGATTTTTCTTTATTATTGACGAAGAATGACTTCAAGTTTCTTTTATTTGTACAAATTGTTTTAACGTTATTTTTCGATAGTCTGTTACAAATTTTGCTACTCAAATTCGGCACATAATTTATTGGGAAGTATTTATGTTCTTCATTAATAGTTTGCGTGGGGTATATTGAATGCAACAGATACTTTATTCGTTTTTTCCCAATGAGCTTTTCGATAAGACTTTCATTGTAACCGTTATTGGTGACTAATAATTTAATTGTATTAACTTCAGTTTGAAAATTTGTTTCCGATAATGGAATAGTGAACAACCTATGTATAAACGAATGAAAAGCACTGAGTTTTATTTTAATGTGTTGGTTACTGTCGCTGTGAATTAAAGTATCTGTGAAGGTTGGTTTTCTATAAATGTTGAAAGTAAGAGAATTCAAATTCCTAGCAATCTGAACGTCTAAGAAATTCAAGGTACCAGTTTCGTTTTCTACTTCTTTTGTAAATTGAATCGAGTTGTAGAAAGTATTTATATATTTAAGGAAATTATCTAACTGCCTATCTGTACCGGTCCAAATACAAAAAATATCATCTACATAACGCCTCCATAATGAAACGTAAAGTAATTAAATTAATAATATCAGCATTGATATTATAGGTTAAAATGTCCATTTGAATTGAATATTTGAAAATAAGTAAACAATATTTTACTGAAGCGAGCTATTACGAGAAATTTATAAAATCAATATAGCTAAACGTTATTTAACTTTTGAGTATAAAATAAATTGAATATCTATAGAATAACTTACGATGTAAAGTATCCAAAACCCAGTTATTGATGAAGCTCGTTATATTTACTTCGTCCACTTTACTGAGATTTTTAATTAGTTCATTTGAAGTTTCAACGAATATGCTTACAAAATTCTCAAGAACGTTGATGTGGAAATAAGGTTGTATCAGTTTTCTGTGTAGTTTCCATTTTTCACCTAGAGAATAGAAAATTAAAGTTTGGATCTAGTTAAGCTATGTGAATTCTTTCAATTACATATATTTTTATTTCTTGATTACAGCTGTAAGTGTTTGAATATAATTTATTTCCTTCAAATTACTGAAGGTTTTTCACTTTCATTTTAGGCAAATCATAATCACGAGGTTGTTAGTTTCAGTTTTTAATAGTTGAGTAAGTTTTTAATATTCTTTTACTAGAACTGAAAAAATATGATTTCCTTATTTTCGGGAATTTTGGGCAGAGGTTATAGCTTTTATATCACAAAAGAATAATTCTTTAGAAACATTCGTTATAGAATTTAATTGAAATGAATCATAAAAGATCATAAAAATGTTATAAAGTAATAAAACACTTGTCTAAAAACAGTTACATCTATGCTGTGAAAGGCAAAAGTAGAAATTAAAAGTTTCTTAGTTTGTGGTTTTCAGACAAGTGTTATTACTTTATTTCATTTTACTAAAAATTAACTATTTCGGATTTGATTCATTTGCTGTAAATTTTATTATAAAAATGTATTGGGGTTGAGTTTACGAATCGCTTTTACTCAATATATTCTTATTTTTTTATAAAATTATTTAATTTTATCAAAAGTTGAAATTCTTAATTTTGAAGAAAATATGTTCCTTGAGATAGCATTTTTATTCATATATGTACCTATATAGACATTTTAATAATAGAGGTCGATGTTCTTGAGCATATCGCACCCTCAGTAATATAAGGGCTCAAGTCAAAATTTTTGTAAAGTGTGATTTTAAATGATACGGGCACAAGATGGAATCATCTACCGGTTAGCACTGACAGAGCGAGAAAAATGTCAATCATGACTCGGTAACTGCATTTGTGCCTCTCTCACACTCTCCCCTCGCGTCTACCATTCTTACAGCTACAAGGTCACAATCAGTAACGTGCCCATACTTGTCGAAGGCAGATCGTTCAAGCTTTGTGCAATTCGTATTTGTGCCCTTCTATGAGAAAAAAACAGGAGAGTTCTGTTCGGAACATTTTGTGTTATATGGAATAATTTGTAGTTGCACCGTTATATTATACAAAATGTTGTAAATTTTTGGGTGTAATTCATAATAGATCTCTATATTGCTGAAAAAACACGATGTTAAAAGGAATTATATCTTATTGGTTCCTTATAGTATATAAATTGTTTTATGTTAAATCTATTATTAGACCCTTAATCACATGAAATATCCAAAAAAAATGAAATTCATTCAAATTCAATTCTATTTTCAAGGCTATTTATAGTGTAGTTATCAGTGAACAAATCAGCAGAATTTCACATTTATAACACAAATAATAAGCATTTTATTCGAAAAATAAGCTGAAATGTAGGAAACCTGAATCTTTAAACGCGATTTCCCACAAAACTTCTATTTCGTATTATGCCCTTGTATAACTAAGGGTGCGATATTCTAAGACACAATGTATAAAAAAGAATAAAAAAACTCTATCGCAGCGAGCTGCATTAGAAGATCAGGTTTTCATAACGTATCCAGTTTGAAAAATATATTCATTAAATCATGATTTTTTTTCCAAATTCAAAAAAAATGCGCCCTCTAATGTGTAAACTATATTTATTTCCTCCCCGGGGATCCACTGCTCAACCAATTCGTGCCAAAACCAATCACATCCAAGGTAGGTATCATACGAAACTACGTAGTTACAAACTGTCAACCCTATTTCTATAAAATTGCGCCCTTTATAGTGTAAGCAAGATTTATTTCCTCCTCGGGGGGTCAACCCTCCAACCAATTCATATAGAAATAAATACCATCCAAGATATCGTACGAAACTACCTATCTACAAAGTTTCAATCCTATGGTACCAAAATTGCGCGTTCTATCGTGTAAACAAGATTTATTTCTCTGGGGGGTCAACCACCCAACCAATTCGCATTAAAACCAATCGCATTTGATATATCATACGCAACTAGCTACTCACAAACTTTCAATTCTATTTCTCCAAAATGACGCCCTTTATCATGTGAACAAGATTTATTTCTTCCCCCAGGGGGTCAACCCCCCCAACCAATTCGAACCAAAAGTAATACTATTCAAGATATCATACAAAACTACCTAGATACAAACTTTCAACTCTATTGCTACAAAATTGCGCCTCCTGTCGTGTAAACAATATTTATTTCCCCGCCAGGGGGGGGGGTTTCCAAAACTCAATGGCCTATTAGAAGTATCTAGACAACGGAAAAAGTTAGCAA
>JARQZK010000755.1:660000-747084 GCA_030704885.1 Cynegetis impunctata
TATGGAAGAAAATCACTTATTTGTGGTTTATTGTTTGAACTCTCCGGTATGGGAGATTTGGTCAAACTTTGCCACGGAGGCGATTAATTCCATCCGAGAGATCTCAGAAGAGTAAATTAACATTAAAAAAGCAAATTAGTTTTGGGAAATATTAAACAAGTAAAGCAAAAAATTATCGGTATAGTTCGTTTATATGGAAGTAGCCGTTTTTAATGAAAATTTTAATTTAGAATTTCAAATTTTTTAAAAGAGAAAGGGTACTTACATATAAAACAATGTAGTTTGGGATCATTGCCATATTTTCAGCTTAGCAATATTTAATTATTTATTCGAATTGTTGTTGCCTGTGATTTATTTTTAATCTCTTGATAATTATTAGCAATAACAGGCTGGTTGAATCTTAAAAACTCGATTTAATTAATAAATTGACGTTTCATTATGACATTCATAGTTATTGAAAAATTTTTGAACAAAATTGAAAATTCTTTGACATTTATTGACTTGATAAAATTGAATATTGATCTGTCTTGTTAAAAATTCTTTCAGTCTAATATTAACATTCAAAATTGTTTCATTAGAAGGCAAGGGAAACTACAGAAACCTTTACCTATGTAATGTTCGAAAATAATAATAATAGAGTACTATTTATTTAACAGAAAGAAATTAGTCACGGGAAAATATTAAAAAAGTAGAGCAGAATTATCGGTATAGAACGTTTATATGGAAGCAGCCGTTGACACGTGTTTCGGACTCTTTGGTCCTCATCAGAACGGCGTAGCTAAGTATTGGATTGAAAATTAGGAGATGAAAATAGTTTAATAAATAAAATCCTCTGTTATGGAAGAAAATCACTTATTTGTGGTTTATTGTTTGAACTCTCCGGTATTGGAGATTTGGCAAAGTTTGACCAAATCTCCAATACCGGAGAGTTCAAACAATAAACCACAAATAAGTGATTTTCTTCCATAACAGAGGATTTTATTTATTAATCCATTTTCATCTCCTAATTTTCAATCCAATACTTAGCTACGCCGTTCTTATCAGGATCAATGATACCGAAACACGTGTCAACGGCTGCTTCCATATAAAACGTTCTATACCGATAATTCTGCTCTACTTTTTTAATATTTTCCCGTGACTAATTTCTTTCTGTTTAATAAATATTAATCTATTATTATTATTTTAGAACATTACATAGGTAAAGGTTTCTGTAGTTTCCCTTGCCTTCTAATGAAACAATTTTGAATGTTAATATTAGACTGAAAGAATTTTTAACAAGACAGATCAATATTCAATTTTATCAAGTCAATAAATGTCAAAGAATTTTCAATTTTGTTCAAAAATTTTGAATAACTATGAATGTCATAATGAAACGTCAATTTATTAATTAAATCGAGTTTTTTAAGATTCAACCAGCCTGTTATTGCTAATAATTATCAAGAGATTAAAAATAAATCACAGGCAACAACAATTCGAATAAATAATTAAATATTGCTAGCTGAAAATATGGCAATGATCCCAAACTACATTGTTTTATATGTAAGTACCCTTTCTTTTTTAAAAAATTTGAAATTCTAAATTAAAATTTTCATTAAAAACGGCTACTTCCATATAAACGAACTATACCGATAATTTTTGCTTTACTTGTTTAATATTTCCCAAAACTAATTTGCTTTTTTAATAATAATTTACTCTTTCTGAGATCTCTCGGATGGAATTAATCGCCTCCGTGGCAAAGTTTGACCAAATCTCCCATACCGGAGAGTTCAAACAATAAACCACAAATAAGTGATTTTCTTCCATAACAGAGGATTTTATTATAAAAATTTCATTAAAAACAGCTACTTCCATATAAACGAACTATACCGATAATTTTTGCTTTACTTGTTTAATATTTTCCCAAAACTAATTTTCTTTTTTAATATCAATTTACTCTTTCTAAGATCTCTCGGATGGAATTAATCGCCTCCGTGGCAAAGTTTGACCAAATCTCCAATACCGGAGAGTTCAAACAATAAACCACAAATAAGTGATTTTCTTCCATAACAGAGGATTTTATTTATTAAACTATTTTCATCTCCTAATTTTCAATCCAATGCTTGGCTACGCCGTTCTGATGAGGACCGAAGCGTCCGAAACACGTGTCAACGGCTGCTTCCATATAAACGTTCTATACCGATAATTCTGCTCTACTTTTTTAATATTTTCCCGTGACTAATTTCTTTCTGTTAAATAAATAGTACTCTATTATTATTATTTTCGAACATTACATAGGTAAAGGTTTCTGTAGTTTCCCTTGCCTTCTAATGAAACAATTTTGAATGTTAATATTAGACTGAAAGAATTTTTAACAAGACAGATCAATATTCAATTTTATCAAGTCAATAAATGTCAAAGAATTTTCAATTTTGTTCAAAAATTTTGAATAACTATGAATGTCATAATGAAACGTCAATTTATTAATTAAATCGAGTTTTTTAAGATTCAACCAGCCTGTTATTGCTAATAATTATCAAGAGATTATATATATATATATATATATATATATATATATATATATATATATATATATATATATATATATATATATATATATATATATATATATATATTTATATATTAACTTGTCTTTTTCAGCAATAACAGGCCATTTAAGGTAGAACTAACAATGATGCACCTCAAAAATTCTGTTTCCTTCATTATTCGGCAGCCTCAGAATAAGCCACCCGAGAAAATATTCTCATACAATCTACATCTTATTGAACGTGTCTTAAATATAGAACCAACATTTTAGTCACACTCAAGAAAAATAGTTCAAACCTATAGGGAAATAATACAAAACTTAAATGAATACCAATATTTTTTTTCTGAATCGAAAAATCTAATATAATAAGTATCTAATAGACCTTAATTATTTAATTGTAGCACAGAAAAAAGTAAGCTAATGTTTTTCACTGCATCAGAGTAGCCTACGATGTTTGTTTAGTTTTTGCAAATTAATTAACTAATTTCACAAATATATCATATGAACATCAACAACAGATTTAACATAAAAACTAGACATTATACTCTCAATGAGTTGAGTGCTCAATGACTCCAATAACCTACCTTTTTTCAATTTTACTTAGATTATAATACAATAATTGGTTCTACGACTAACTTATCTATTTATAGTTAGAACAAAAAAAAACTCAATCACTCAGGAGGCATATCATTAAAAACTCATCATTGAAGTATGGAATATTTTCATTCAACCATTTAAAATTATACCTAAGATTTCGAACATATTTTAAATTATAAAGTCTGTTTCAAAAAGTTTGCAGTATATGGGAATCGTTTCTATTATCCATTGGTCAGAAAATTTTATTCTTGATAAAAATTCCGAAAAACTTTCATTTGAGATGTCAAAATTATAAATTTTTGCACGGTGCACAGGGTTAAATAAAAAATAGAAAATTGGATCAAGAGAAACCTACTCTCATTTTCGACATCATCAAAAAAGTTCATGAAGGAAAGTAGTTTAAATTTGAAAACAAAACTCAGATTTGAAATCACAGTCACCTATGCAACAAAAAAAAATATTTTCTTATTCTTTCAGCCTCATACAGAGTGCTAGTATGTCATAAACACCTTAGGGGCCACCCTCATGTTACTATAATTGATTCAATATAAATTATTTCTAGTCGTTATCTCATTTTTTCATTTCATTTGTCGTTTTCCAGTCGTCGGTGTAGTAGGGCCTCGTTTTCAGTTCATATTAGTGTGAGGTGATATCAGAATTCATCAAACCTAGAATTTATACAGGACGGCTATGACAGCTACTACGAACGCCGCTTCGATGACTCGCGTGACATCTACGAGCGTCGTTATTATGGCGCGTGGCAGTTCAGATCTCCGAGGTCGTGGAGACTTCCTGCTGCCACCCATGCCGCCGCGTCGCGAGCCCCTGCCGCCGATGCCCCCTATTGGACTGCGCGGCGGTCCAACATCGAGCAGCTTGGGCAGCGGCCTGAGAGGGTCGAGCTTCAGCAGTCAATTACGGCATCTTCAGCAGAAGTTCGCCGCCACCGATCAGCGCTCCCATGGCCAGGATGAGCAGGATGTACGAGGACTTCAGTAGGGACACCTTCGATGACAGGAGATGACACGGCGATATGGACCACGGCGAGGACGTCGACACTTTGCAAACGCATAGCGCAGGGCCACCTAGACCGGATCAGTACGTCGGCGAGCAAATGGAGAATAACACCTAACCCAAGTAAAACACAAACAATACTTTTCCATCGCCCAAATTACACTCAAACACGTAAATTCTACAAAAACAACGTTATGGGGTGAAAATCTCGTACTGCAGGAGGACATTATTTACTTGGGAGTCACATTCAATCAACATAATAATTGGAGATCTGATCTTCAAAACACACTTAAAAAAAGTCCGAAACTGATCTAACATTCTATATGCTCTAAGAGTCAGAATTCGAGGATGTAATCCTCAAACTCTGTTAAACACGTACAAAACATTCATAAGACCAATAGTAGCATATAGATCCTTACTCTATTCGACTTTACCTCACAGATACGTCCGACAGTTAGAGAGCTGCGAAAGAGCAATCTGCCGTAGTATTTTCCGGCTAGACAGACGTTATCCGTCACACTTAGTACACGAACACGTGAAAATTCCCCCCATTTTCGAACACCTCCAAAATCTTCAAGCTCGATACGCCCAACGTACATTGCACGGTCCTAACCTCGAAGCCGGAGCGACGCTCATGACGCCGTGGCACCGTCGACGAAGAGTCGTCTGCAGAAGGCCGAAGAAAAGGTTTCCTTTCCCTCCTTCCAGAATCCTCCAAGTACTTCAGGACCCTCCTGATGAAGTCCTCGACCACCTAAAGGACATACCACTCCGAATCCGCTGACCGAAAAAGTGCGCGTAGTGCCGAAAGTGCGTGTAACGTCGATAGTGCGAGTATTGCCGAAAGTGCGTGTAGTGTCGAATGTGCGCGTAGTGCCGACAGTGCGCGAAAAATTAATCCGTCTCCGAAAAACCGAGTGCGGTTCGGTTAGTGCGCGAAACGTCAGCAAATTTATCTATTGTCATACCATTTTTATAAATTTATATATAATAAAGTTAAGAATATCAGTACATTGCGTGGGTAAAGGTTTTCTGTAGTTTTCCTTACCATCTAATGTCAGTTGAAATATATTGACCTTGGACCGAATGGCACGTAATTAGCAAAAAAGTCGGCCGCAGCCGCATTACCCCCAAAGATAGGAAAATTGGATTTTTTATTAAAATTGTAGATGTTAGAGAATTAATTAAGTAAAGCCAGGGTTGAATAAGGTTGCAAAACCTTGTAACTTAATAATAAAACCCAAAATAAATTATTTAGCTAGAAAACAAAAAATGAACCCCATCCCCCCCAGAAAGATTAATAAACGTATTTTGATTGATTGATTGATTGATTGGATTAGTCATTATCTCATACTGTTAATTACTATGGACATCACATAAAGTGAAATATCAAATTTGCACCAAAAAACAAGTCAAAATTTAAACCATTTTCAACAAACATCGATATACTAGTTCGAATAATAAATTGGACTAAATTTCAAATTGAAATATTAATATGAGGGAGTCGCCTAAGGTGTATATGAGATAATAGTAGGTACTCATTATGGGGCTTAAACAATAAAAAAATTGAATGCTCTAGTTGCGTAGGTGACTGTGATTTCAAATTTCAATGTTGTTTTCAAATCTAAACAACTTTTCTAAATAAACATCGTGAGAAACATCGAACGATGTAACACGTTTAGAAGTTCGCATCTATGGTTGCCATCTAGGGGTGTGAAGTGACATTAGTATCCGGTGTTAGGCATTTCTATTTGACCTAAGGTGAGATACTAAACAGTTTCCGATAGATGGCGCTATGGTTTGTTCATATGTCATTAGTGCTCTTGTTAGAAGGTGGTTATGTGGTTTCCATATCGTTGCCCGCTCGTTTGAGGTACGGGACATTATTGATGAGCTCGTTGAAGAGTGAAACAGACTGTCTATTGTTTCCATCCTATGTTACACTGATGTCGAATTTTGTAACATTCTTCCTTGAGGGATGAATGGTAACTACATGTGGTCGAATCTCATGAAACTAGTTTCATTAGAGGATTAATCATCAATTTTTAAATGTATTTCGCAACGTATTATTATCTTTATGATATACGCTGCGCCTGATTATCGCAAATGAATATTCATATACTAATAAAAACATAATTATCTAATATAATACTGAAGGATATCCCTTACTTTTACTGTTAGTCACTAATAAAGCATTGCCAATTAGAGGATATGCAGGTGGTCCAGGTAAAGTTAAAGCTAATACTACTGCCCTGAAATAGTTTCTCAAACGAAAAACTATTAAAATCCCAGTGATGAATAATACTCCACTTATCTTCCAATCAGAAAAAAAAGCTGCCATGGTCTGAAAATAAACAAAGATCAGTTCAAACAAAATATTTTGGAACTTTTCTCCAATTAAAAATATAAGCACAATGAAAATCGATCATCAGAATAGCTACACCAGCGTGCAGGTAAAAATAAAGGAAATCGTGAAAAAGTTTTACTGGTTGTTAGTTATTCAGTCCATTTAAAAGTAATTCTCGATGGCATGTAAAATGAACTGAAATAGTTTCCAATATTAATAGATTTTAATTATTCACTTCCTTATTATCATTGATTATATCATTTTTGTCAAAATGAAATTTGCATTTTCTGTCTATGAAAAAGTGAGAAAATTGTCATAAATACGAACTCGTCATAGCAAAAACTAGTTCCTGAAACTGGTGGCATCAATGAGAAGAAACCATGGAGATATATAAATTTGCAACAGAAACCTGAATATGATATAAATTTTCAAGGTTCATTAAAAACTGCTATATATTCCATTAATTGAATTTTGGTACTTATGATAAAATCAAAAAAACTCTATTATGAGTAAGTATATTTGCTTTACCATTCTATATATTATAAATTTTTCTGTTTTTTCTTTTAAGTAATGAATGACATAAAGGTTTTAATTTAATATAATATACACTTATTGCAAGATATGTTTGCTTCAAAATTCTATATATTATACATTTTTCAATTGATTTCTAAATAATGTAAAGGTCGAAATTCAAAATTTACTATTATTATTAGGTAAATTTGCTATACAATTCTGTATATTTGACATTTTTCCATTTATTTCTGAAAAATGTAAAATAGAAATTATTTAATAACTGAGATTGAATTCTCGCACATCACTTGGTGAAACATCATAAAGAATAAAGTATAAACTTTAAAATAAAAACACTTGGCTTATGTTTCACAATAAAAAATATTTAGATACTGTATTTAGCAGTAACGAAAAGTCGACATGTTTCGAATTATGAACTCATTATCAAGACTGACTACAGGAGAGTATTGCATCGTAATTTATAAAACAGACAAAAGCAAAGGTGATACCTGAAAATCAATTTGTTCGTTTACAAGGGGTAATTTACTATTATGGGCGGAACTTATTTCGAGAATTTCAAGAAGGTCAAGGCGCTTTCCTTTGTTACCCGAATGTAACAATTTGGTTTTGTTGAAATCCAGGAAGTGATTGAATTTTATACAATGTTCAGAGAAGCCAGTGGTATTTTTGTTTTGTAAAATTGACTTTTTATATTCTTCAACACGAATATTTATATTCCTTCCTGTCTGTCCAATATAGAAAGCAGGACATTCGTCGCAAAATATTTTGTAAATGCCACTGTTTTCTCCGATGTTAGATTTTTCTTTATTATTGACCAAGAATGACTTCAAGTTTCTTTTATTTGTACAAATTGTTTTAAGGTTATTTTTCGATAGTCTGTTACAGATTTTGCTACTCAAATTAGGCACATAATTTATTGGGAAGTATTTTTGTTCTTCATTAATAGTTTGCGTGGGGTATATTGAATGCAACAGATACTTTATTCGTTTTTTCCCAATGAGCTTGTCGATAAGACTTTCATTGTAACCGTTATTGATGGCTAATAATTTAATTGTATTAACTTCAGTTTGAAAATTTGTTTCAAACAATATACCCCACGCAAACTATTAATGAAGAACAAAAATACTTCCCAATAAATTATGTGCCTAATTTGAGTAGCAAAATTTGTAACAGACTATCGAAAAATAACGTTAAAACAATTTGTACAAATAAAAGAAACTTGAAGTCATTCTTGGTCAATAATAAAGAAAAATCTAACATCGGAGAAAACAGTGGTGTTTACAAAATATTTTGCGACGAATGTTCTGTTTTCTATATTGGACAGACAGGAAGGAATATAAATATTCGTGTTGAAGAACATAGAAAGTCAATTTTACAAAACAAAAATACCACTGGCTTCTCTGAACATTGTATAAAATTCAATCACTTCCTGGATTTCAACAAAACTAAATTGTTACATTAAGGTAACAAAGGAAAGCGCCTTGACCTTCTTGAAATTCTCGAAATAAGTTCCGCCCATAATAGTCAATTACCCCTTGTAAACGAACAAATTGATTTTCAGGTATCACCTTTGCTTTTGTCTGTTTTATAAATTAGTATGTAATACTCTCCTGTAGTCAGTCTTGATAATGAGTTCATAACTCGAAACATGTCGACTTTTCGTTACTGCTAAATACAATATCTAAATATTTTTTATTGTGAAATATAAGCCATGTGTTTTTATTTTAAAGTTTATACTTTATTCCTTAGAAATTATTTGTTGATTTTTCAAAGGTGTAAACTTTGAAATCGAATATCTAATATTATTATAAAGTATATTTGCTTAACAATTCTGTATATTAGATAGTTTTTCTGTAATTGCTGAATAATTTAGGTACCGTTGAAATTTAATATTCTTTCTCATCGTTATATGCTTTACAATTCTCTATATTAGAAATTTTCTCTGAACAATGTAAAGGTTGAAATTTAAAATTCACTATTATTATTAAGTATATTTGCTTTACAATTCTGCATATTAGACATTTTCTTGTTGATTCCTGAATAATGTTAATGGTGAAATTTAATATTTGCTATTATTATAAGATATAGCTATTTTTTCTTCAATTCTGTTCATTAAAAATATATTTGTTGATTCTTCAACGAAGTAAACTTTGAAATTTAATATTTTCTATTATAATTAAGTATAATTCTTTATATTAGATAACTGAGATTGAATTCTCGCACATCACTTGGTGAAACATCATAAAGAATAAAGTATAAACTTTAAAATAAAAAAAACACTTGGCTTATGTTTCACAATATAAACATTTAGCTGTAAGTACTGAATTAGCTTTAAATTCGTCTGTAATTAAGAATTTGAATTTTGAAAAAACTATATGTGCGGAAGTCATAAATAAATATAAATTCAGAAATAACAATAATTTAGAATTGAAAACTATAAAACAGTTGAGATCAAAAAAAAACAGGAATTCTGGATAATAATTTAATTATATGCAAAGCGGACAAAGGAAATACTGTAACTATCATAGATAAAAATACCTACATTGAAAAATCTGAAATCCTATTTGATACAGATAAATTCTCAAAACTCAAAATAGATCCCACTAAAAAATTCCAAAACGAAATAAAATCATTCATTAAGGATAGTAAAATCCTATTTTCAGATATTAACACTTTTTTCTTAACTTCCATGAACCCACGCACCCCTGTTTTATATACTTTACCAAAAATACATAAAATTGATTGCCCGATGCGTCCAATAGTATCTTATATTAACGCTCCTGCGTATAAATTATGTCAGTATTTGAATAAGAAATTACCCACCTTAATTCAATTCAATCCGGAGTATAGCATTAAAAATTCTATTCAGTTAGTTAATCATCTTAAAAATATCAAAATTCCTTTAAATGCTAAATTAATTTCATTTGACGTTATCAACTTATTTCCTTCCACGCCAACTCAAGAAGTTAAAAATATTGTTAAGCGATATCTAGAAATGAACCCAAATTTACCAACTCAAGCTGTCAACGAAAAAATGTCTGCCTTAAACTTATGTTTGAAACAGAGTTATTTCAAATTTAATAATATAATATACATACAAGAAGACGGATTGCCCATGGGATCACCGTTATCGCCTTTGTTGAGTGAAATTTTCATGAATAACTTAGAAGAATAAAATTTCTATGCTGATAATAATTTAATTACTAACGTTTCATTATGGACGCGTTATGTAGATGATATTCTTTGTATTTGGACCGGTACAGATAGGCAGTTAGATAATTTCCTTAAATATATGAATACTTTCTACAACTCGATTCAATTTACAAAAGAAGTAGAAAACGAAAACGGTACCTTGAATTTCTTAGACGTTCAGATTGCTAGGAATTTGAATTCTCTTACTTTCAACATTTATAGAAAACCAACCTTCACAGATACTTTAATTCACAGCGACAGTAACCAACACATTAAAATAAAACTCAGTGCTTTTCATTCGTTCATACATAGGTTGTTCACTATTCCATTATCGGAAACAAATTTTCAAACTGAAGTAAATACAATTAAATTATTAGCCACTAATAACGGTTACAATGAATGTCTTATCGACAAGCTCATTGGGAAAAAACGAATAAAGTATTTGTTGCATTCAATATACCCCACGCAAACTATTAATGAAGAACAAAAATACTTCCCAATAAATTATGTGCCTAATTTGAGTAGCAAAATTTGTAACAGACTATCGAAAAATAACGTTAAAAAAATTTGTACAAATAAAAGAAACTTGAAGTAATTCTCGGTCAATAATAAAGAAAAATCTAACATCGGAGAAAACAGTGGTGTTTATAAAATATTTTGCGACGAATGTCCTGCTTTCTATATTGGACAGACAGGAAGGAATATAAATATTCGTGTTGAAGAACATAAAAAGTCAATTTTACAAAACAACAATACCACTGGCTTATCCGAGCATTGTATAAAATTCAATCACTTCCTGGATTTCAACAAAACCAAATTGTTACATTCAGGTAACAAAGGAAAGCGCCTTGACCTTCTTGAAATTCTCGAAATAAGTTCCGCCCATAATAGTCAATTACCCCTTGTAAACGAACAAATTGATTTTCAGGTATCACCTTTGCTCTTGTCTGTTTTATAAAATACGATGTAATACTCTCCTGTAGTCAGTCTTGATAATGAGTTCATAACTCGAAACATGTCGACTTTTCGTTACTGCTAAATACAGTATCTAAATATTTTTTATATTGTGAAACATAAGCCAAGTGTTTTTTTTTTATTTTAAAGTTTATACTTTATTCTTTATATTAGACATTATTTTGTTGCATTTACTCACCTTTTAGATATATCAACGACTTCAGACTATCAGCCTTGATGTGTTAAGAAATAGTACTATACTGTGTACAATATTCTCTAGGAAATTGCTGGAAACTGCGATCACTGATGACTGATTTGATTTGACTGTAAACAACAGAATCCACGTGGTTAGAATAAGTACTTTGAGAAGATCTACGCGCTTTGGTTTTGAATGAGTTAAAGCTCAAGGGTGGGGACATAGGATTCGTATTTTGTACAACTGATTCCGCATGAATATTTTGCATTATTCATAACGGATTCCATAAGTGTTTATTAGATTTATTCGGGATCATGAAATATTCTAAAATTAAGAATAATTAATTTTGAAATAATTGAAGGGATCTTGTGGAAATCTGCATGAATATTGACGAATTTTATGTCATATTTGGTGGAATCCGTCGTTACTACGTGATAATTTAACATGAACAAAAACTAAATTTAGTTTTTCTTCATAATTTTATGCCAACTCAAATAGGAAGGTACATGACGAGAATTTGTTTATAATAACTTCACTCTTATTTTGTTAGTAACGAAAAATATGATTGAATAGATACAACAGGCAGATGCTGATGCGGGTCGAGCTGTGCGTATAGATCAGTAAATTTTGGTCAAAGGAATATTTAAATCGAAATTACGCTTAATTTATTACGAATTATTGCTTACGAAATAATGCTTTCTCATTCAAAATTTGTTTCTCTTCTTTGCTGTTTTTGTTTTTTTTTTTGTTCAAATCAAAGTACTCTAGGTAAAAAGGACTGTGAACTATTTTTTAAGCTAGATTGAAGGAAATTCTGGAAAAATTTTCAAATGTTTTAAATAATCTTATGAAATTGATATGGCCTTGACTCAAAAGCTGCATATTCTTGGGTGTTGTTGCATACCTCTTGTTTCTACTTTTGAAATGACCCACCCCTCGCACCTACAATCTCTCTCAAAAATAATTCTACATATGGGGGTAATTCCACAAAAATTACCAATGTAAACGGTTTGTTTGACCAAGATGATGCCATTGTAGGTAGACATAACTTATGAGAAACCTTAATAGCCAACTATCTGAGTAGTGTTCTGACAAAATATACAGCATTTTTCTGAACAGTATCCATAAAAGTAGATTTTTGGAACCTAGCACCGTACCCATCAAGTGACCTGCTGGCCAAGCACTCCAATTTTCGTCTTTTATTCACGATCTAACAATACCGGAAAGTTTATGATATTATGTCATTGTCATGGTACATTTTGTCCAAGACAGAGAAAAATAGTGTGACTAACAAATGTGGTACATACTTAGAAAAGTCTTACCAAGATCTATCTAACTTTGTACATACCATTAACATTGGCAGTTCCTAGCATCCACACAGGGCAGATTAAAAATTTTTGTGGTTTTTCCGAAAACAAAGAAACTTGCTAAAAACAAAGAAGCCTAAGCAGCAGAGCTCCATAACTAATAACTAAGTCGTATTCTTCATCGAGCGTTGAGATGCAATTCCAACGGAATAAATTATTGTTCGAAAAACTACGCTTTAAAAGCAAACCGAAACTAAAATTTGAATTGGATTGTATTTCAACATGAACTCAATCCACTTACCAAATTGCAGCCCTCTAACTCAATCTGCAGAAGCAGTAGAGTCGTGCAAATTTTTGAAAATCACAAAAAAACAAGAGTTATCTACGTGAAAATGGCTGCGGGAGATGCCAATATATACCGAGAAAATATATATGAAAACAAGAAATATTTACCCAAACTTTGATAGTTTCGGTCTGCCTCAAAAACAATCACAGATACCAAACTTAAGCTCATTTGATGGGAGCCTTTATGTACCAGGTAAAAAAAAAAAAAAAATATATATATATATATATATATATATATATATATATATATATATATATATATATATATATATATATATATATATATATATATATATATATAAATATATATATATATGTATGTATGTATAATATTGATAAGAAATTATTTTTATTGACTTTAATGGTATTTTATCTTAACTTTTCACAGGTTGAAATAAAAAAATTTTTTTTATTTCTTTATAAAGTTATAAATCTGAAATGCTTGATATGAAAATTTATGATTTAATTTCAATTTCAAATGACACAATGATTTTCAATAATTGAACAAAAAAAAAATAAACGTAATAAAACTTATTATATGAATACCTAATACTAATTAACCAATAAAATAAGTTTCCAAAAATTATTAGCCAATACATAAAAATGTTTACTCACGACTTTTTTTACTATTTTTATACACTATCACTCTTTTTTTTTATATCAGGTCGTACAATGGTTCATTTTCAATTGCCTGGACAAATTTCACTTAATTGGTATATATATATATATATATATATATATATATATATATATATATATATATATATATATATATATATATATATATATATATATATATATATATATATATATATATATATATACATATATATATATATATATATATATATATATATATATATATATATTAAACAAAATCACAGGTAGGTACCTTCGGAAAATTATCGTTTCCGCAATATTAATATAACAACTTCAAGAATGTTTTCTTTATACATTATTCATTTTCATTCAAATAGATTAAGTAAATTATTTTACAATTTCCATATTAATTATTACTTGTATGTCAGATATTTATAAGTATTTCTTCGTAATGATTGTAATGATGAGTAGTGTTAAATTTCACTGTATTTTGAACCATATTTACATAATATATATTTTTCATTGAATTTGATAAATTCTTATATATCATAAAGTCTTCGGAAGTATATATATATATATATATATATTTATTTATATATATATATATTCATATATATATATATATATATATATATATATATATATATATATATCAGGGCGGCTAGTTAAAGGAGGGCGGCTAGTTAAAGGAGGCTAAGGAGGCTAAGCCTCCTCAATAATATTCCGTGTATCACTAATATATTATATTGAATAGTCAGCATTCAGCATATTCATATTAATCAAAATCATATTATTTTATGCACCTACCTTCCTTTCAACCTACATTATATAATATAATTTATTAATTAAGATAGAAGGTATTTACATTTACTGAATTCCATTCATTTCAAGATTTGTGGCAACGCTGCGGAGGCTTAGAAAGGTATATTCTCAACGTTCATTATGCCTGCCACAGAAAAACAAACAACGGTGCAAATACTCCGAATGAATACTTCATTGCAATAGAAAAGCAAAACACATGTAAATGGCAACACCGATAGAGACCCAGTCTCATACAATGTCGACCAATCACAACTATAGAATTTCGCGTGACATCGAGTGAATTCGTTGGAAAGCATTAATTGAATCGTAGTGTGATCGTAGTTACTAATGGCCGAAAACAGTAGCGTGTTTACTTATATTGCTCGCGTATTGTTTTAAAATGAGTTTGGTTACTGAAGTTAATTTCAAAAATTTCAATGGTGACTTAGTGGAATATTTGTTATCCCATAACTTTAGTGCACTAAGTTATGAGGATAAAGTTTTGATAAAAACATTGCGACCTACCCCTGAATTAAACAATTGGGTGCAGCGTAACAGACAACAAAACCGCGTTTTTAATACAAGGAATTATGAGAGACATCCTTGCCTAACCGAATCACAGGTAAAAATAAATTATTTTGTTGGCAGTGTTTACTTTTTACTAGTGAAAATGTCTCTGTTTGGGGCCGCTTAGGATTTGAGGATTTAATTCTATACCTAGTTGAAAGTGGGGAATTTTTCACCGATAAAGTAACTTTAAATACAGCACGCGGATTAATATCTTACTCACAAGATAAGGAATTTATATATTTTTCAAACATCTTTAAATTAATTTTTGAACGAACAGAAATAGTTTTTCAAATCTTACAGCACAAGTTTTCAGATGTAATTTAATCGGCTCAAGTTTCTTTTGGAAAAAATTTCAGAATTTCGTGCAGTTTATTTAAAAACACTATTTTCTGTAATTAAAACTGATGATACGACTCAATTAAGCCCAAAACGAAAGAAATTCAGTTACGCAGATATGGAGCTTCACTATAAGCAAATATTTTATGAAATTTTGGATACTATTAGCGGTCAAATAGAAATAAGGTTCTCTGATTTGAAAGAACTGCATTTCTTCGACTTACTCAATAAACATTTGTTAACCGGATTTTCGGCTAATTTTTCAGATAACCTTTTGGAAAATTTATGTCAAAAATACACTTTTTTTGATAAGGTGGCCATAAAAAGTGAACTGTGTGTTGTTTATAATGACAATGAAATTTTGGGGCAAAATGAAAATCATGTGAGGACTATTAAATACCTTTTTGATAATGATTTGAATCAAGATTTACCCCAAGTTTATAAACTCTTATGTCTAATTGTTTCTATCCCGGTGACATCGGCTTCCGTAGAGCGCTCGTTTTCCACTCTTAAGAGAATTAAAACTTATTAACGAAATTCAATGAGCCAGGATCGTTTGAAAAATATTAGTTCGTTGTCTATTGAAAAGGAATTGGTAAAACTTTTGGCGAAAGACAAAAAATTTCATGAGGATATTATAGATCATTTTGCTTACGTTAAAGATCGCAGAATCCCGCTAATCTTCAAAAATATATAATAACTTTTTATTTGCTCTCATCAGTTGTTAACAAATTCGTTAAGTAGGTAGGTAGAGATACCTATTTTGTGAAAGAAAATAAAATTTGATGAATAGATGAATTGATTAATTGGCTGAGAAGAGTTTTTGTGAATATTGTAAATAGGAGTTGTAGGTCTCAAGGTAGACACTCGAAAGTGAAAACAAATTAATAGCTTAGGGTGCTTGTTTTACTTTGATTTTCTTTAAATTATAAGGCGGTTGACCTTGAAATCCTACCTTTCGCCTATGGTGTATTTTTTAACACCTCTTGTAGCCTCCTCAAATCAAAACCTCACGAGCCGCCACTGAAAAGATATATATATATATATATATATATATATATATATATATATATATATATATATATATATATATATATATATATATATATATATATATATATATATATATATATATATCTTTTGAAAGAATGTTTTGTACTTGAATTGTGAGAGGTTTCAGATCTGGATTTTATGATTTTTTCAAGTATTTTAGAGAAAGATGTAGGTACATATCGATATTGGGTTGCAATTGTCTGGGTCATTTCTCGCACTTTTTTCGAAAATCGGGAGAATCTTACTTAACTTACCAGTTTTCGAAACTTTATCTATGCACGTAAGCAGTTTCTTTTTCATCTCATACATTTTTTGTATATCATAAATATTGATATTATCATGGCGACATTTCGACAATGGACCTATTTAAAGCATCTGCTATATTGTATTCTGGAATATTATCATCATTGAATTTAAATTTTTTATATCTAAATTACTCTTTTGTGAGTTAATATTCAGTGCTGTGTTTATTGTTCGCCATACATTCTTGATTTTATTGCCCGATTTAATTAGTTTATCATTTAAATATATCTTTTTTGCTTTTTTTATAAGGTAATTCACTTCATTTTTCAAGCAGCGATATTCAGTTTTCAAATGCAAATTATCAATATTTTTAACCATTCTTAAATGAATTTGATCTCTTTTTTTGATTGCATGTAGAATTTTATAGTCTATTCATTGCTATTGTTTTTAGCAGGTTTTCACTTTGAAGACCTGCTTATTAAAATATGTTCGTATCTATTTTAGCGTTGTTTACACGATAACGCAATTGTGAAGCAATAGGGTTGAAAATTTGTAAATGGGTAGTTTCGTATGATATCTTGAATAGTATTGGTTTTGGTTCGAATTGGTTGGGGGGTTGACCCCCTGGGGGAAGAATAAATCTTGTTTACACGATAAAGGTCGCAATTTTTGAGCAATAGGGTTGAAAGTTTGTAATTAGGTAGTTTCGCATGATATATTAGATGGAATTATTTTTGGTTCGGATTGGTTGAGGGGTTGACCCTCTTGGGGGAAAAATAAATCTTGTTCACACGACAGAATTTTGTAACAATAGGGTTGAAAGTTTATATCTAGGTAGTTTTGTATGATATCTTGGATGGACTCAGTTTTGGTTCGAATTGGTTGGGGGGTTGACCCCCTGGGGGCAGAAATAAATCTTGTTTACATGATAAAGGGCGTAATTTTGGAGCAATAGGATTGAAAGTTTGTGAGAAGGTAGTTTCGTATGATATATTGAATGGGATAGGTTTTAATGTGAATTGGTTGGGGGGTTGACGCCCCAGGGAAACAAATCTTGTTTACACGATAGGAGGCGATGTAGGTAGGTATTTTCTCACGATATTTTGAATGCTTTCCATTTCTATATGAATTGGTTGGGGGTTGATCCCCCGGGGAGGAAATAAATATTGTTTACACATTAGAGGGCGCAATTTTTTTTTTAATTTGGAAAAAAAATCATAATTTAATGAATATATTTTTAAAACTGGATACGGTACGAAAACCTGCTCTTCTAATGCAGCTCGCTGCGATAGAGT
Organism: Cynegetis impunctata; assembly: GCA_030704885.1. Classification (NCBI taxonomy): domain Eukaryota; kingdom Metazoa; phylum Arthropoda; class Insecta; order Coleoptera; family Coccinellidae; genus Cynegetis; species Cynegetis impunctata. The sequence continues at coordinate 677,906 of JARQZK010000755.1, forward strand.
TTTTTATTTTTACTGTTTTGCTTATGGTGTTCGACTGCTTGGTCGTTTTTATTTCAGCCACAAGGTAATCAAAGTTGTTTTATATTGAATTAATCAGCTTCTCTTTGAATTTTTCATAGCAAGTTTTTTGAGTCACTTTGTTCAGCGTAATTTTGGTTTTTTTATTAACTACCGTCATATCTCATATTAACATTTCATGGTCTGAAATTGGTACTTCCTTCATTTATATATATATTTGGCATGATAAAAATTTCTAAATCGTTAAAAAATGCTTTTGCGACTGACTTTCGATACGCTGCAATATTCTATTATTTTCGGGGAAAACACTGCTAGAAAGTTCAATGTAGAAAATTTCAATATATCGTAACAAAACCTTCCAAAAGCGTTAACTAGATACATGCATCAATTGCGGTTTGTGAAAGGTTGTTGTTATTTAGAGTAATTGAATATATAATTGAATGTATACTCAATGCAAGTATATTTATGAGACTTTGATACTCGGATTTGTAAGATGCATACTCATATTCCAATTTATATTATTTTAATTTGATTTTAATTTGATCATATTCTAGATCAAGGCTGCCCAACCCCAGGCCCGCGGGCCAAGAAGTGGCCCACGGACCAGGGGCGGCTATTCGAAGGCGGCTAAGGAGGCTAAGCCTCCTCCTCAATAATATTCCGTGTATCACTAATATTTTATATTGAATAGTCAGCATTCAGCATATTCATATTAATCAAAATCATATTATTTTATGCACCTACCTTCCTTTCAACCTACATTATATAATATAATTTATTAATTACGATAGAAGGTATTTACATTTACTGCATTTCATTCATTTCAAGATTTGTGGCAACGCTGCGGAGGCTTAAAAAGGTATATTTTTAACGTTCATTATGCCTGCCACAGAAAAGCAAACAACGGTGCGAATACTGGGAATGAATACTTCATTGCAATAGAAAAGGAAGGCACATGTAAATGGCAACACCGATGGAGCCTAAGTCTCACACAATGTCGACCAATCACAACTATAGGCTTTCGGGTAAAATTGAGTGAATTCGTTGGACATGGACCGTTGTGACTTGTCGTGGACGAAAATAGTTTGTTTTGGTTTTAATTTGGCGTATTGTTTTTAAAATGAGTTCGGTTACTGAAGTTAATTTTAAAAATTTCAATGGTGACTTAGTGGAATATTTGTTATCCCATAACTTTAATGCACTAAGTTAAAACGATAAAGTTTTAATGAAAACATTGCGACCTACCCCGGAATTAAACAATTTGGTGCAGCGTAGCAGAATCGCGGTTTTAATATCAGAAATTATGAGAGACGTCCTTGGCTTACCGGATCACAGGTAAAAAATAAATTCTTTTGTTGGCAGTGTTTACTTTTTACTAGGGAAAATGTCTCTATTTGGCACTAGAATCTATGCAGGAATTATGGTAATTATCGATAATACAACAGACTGCCCCGATTTTCTTGAAATTTCGGATTATAGCTTATTTTGGCATGAAAAAGCCGAATATGAAATCGGATTTTGTCGCTGGTCATCTTTTTTTTCAAAAACTTGAGCTGACCTGACTTTTTCTAACCTTACTAACCTAAACTCCGAGTTCATAAAAGTATAAAATTCATGAAATAGATGAATTTTATTATCAAAAGGACAATGTTTTTATTATATCTATAAAAAAATAGATGTCTATACCAAAGAATTTATTTAAATTTTTTGTTTAGGTCTAAATGTATATTTTATTATTTTATTTTGTTATTTTATTAAGTTTTGTTTGACTTTTATGACAAGAATTTTATTTTAATCTATTTTTGGAAGGGGCTCATTTTAGTTCTGGCAAGAAAAAAGTCTCACCTCCCCGTTGGTTCTTGCTGGGCAACAATTGATTAATTCCTCGAATAGGTACCTATTTAATATTTTAGGGTGCTTGTTTTACTTTGATTTTCTTCAAATTATAAGGCGGTTGACCTTGAAATCCTAAAAATTTCCGCCTATGGTGTATTTTTTAACACCTCTTGTAGCCTCCTTAAACCAACACCTCACGAGCCGCCACTGCCACGGACGTATTTTGAATGGCCCGCAGCCCGCGTGAGTAAGTTTAAAAACTGCCTGTCAAAAAGACATGCAGTTGGATGATATTATGGACCCCGTAGTACGCTGCATAATTTACATACGTGCAAAAGCTCTTCACATACGACGACAATTCAGGGTTTCATTTGAGGTAGATAACTATCAGCGAATATGGAGTGTTACAACTGTACTTTGATAAGCGAATTCAAAGCTAAATTGAATCTGTTTCTAATTAATTAAACCAATGAAAATATTGACCACTCAAAGATTTGAAAGAGAAGCTCAATGTCGACACTATCCATTGTACTAAGTACGAATCTAAAATTAGATGCTCATCAATGGCCTTTGAGAGCAGATTCCAGGACTTCCAGGATCAGTTTGATTGAAATAATCGGTTATTCTGCTAATATTCAGTTGAAACTCAGTAATCCGCAAAATCATTCTGCTTTGTAGAGTTTTGGAAACTGGTACCAAAAGAAAATTTTCCTGCAATTGCTGACCTGGCCTTTCAATTTCTAAGTGGTTTCGGTTCAACATAAAATATGCTTGTGAAAAATTATTTCAAATCCGAATTATATAAAAAATAAATACCGCACGTCCCTAACTGAGCAACATTTTTTTTCTGATTTTTTTGTTACTGTCCACATCTGATTTGACGCCCAATATAGGAAATTTATTGAAACAGAAACAATTTCAGAAATTACATTGATTGTGCCAATTTTTCAATTTGATTTTAATTTTTGTTAATTGTATTTCTTTAATTAGCAGAATGTGCTGATTATTTTATTATTTTAATTGAACTTATAAAATTTAACAAGTATTTCAGAATGTTACATTTCTTTCATTCCACAATACCTCGAGTTAAGTTAGGCTTATTGTTATAAGAAATAACGAAAATACGAACTGTCAGTGGCCAGTGGCCCGCTTGTAATTTTTGAATTGTTCATTTTGCCCTACTGTTAAAAAGGTTGGGCAGCCTTGTTCTAGATAGTATCGGAGAACGTTAGAAGCGTAAAGTTTACTGAAATAATAATATTAATAGTAATAAACTTTAACAAAAAGTTTATACAATACACCGTAAAATATTTTTCATTTTCATTCAAATTATAATTGCCTTATAGTCGATGGTATGTGTATTTTATTATTATACTGTCGATAGTGTAAATTGGAATCAATTTTAAAAAATCATCAGCGTTATGTAGTTAACTATGGGAAACCAAATATTGATATAAACCTTTTCTATGTTTTCAATTCATTTTTCAAGGAAATATGATGTTTGTCTCTGTGAAAACGCATTTTTACCTAATTGCGTTTAATGCATATGCTTTAATCAACATTAAATATACACCTTGAATCAATATTTGTCATTCTATGGAAACATTTTTCCATCTCAATCGGTATTTGTTGAATAATTGGATGAATAGTTTGACTGCCTAACAATAATTAATTTCATTCGTCATAGAAACTTGCAGCTTACTGATCAAAACCTACGTGATCTCAGGAATCATCTATTTATTTAGATAATATTTCCTGTATATATTATCTTTCTATCATTACAATTTTCTTCATAAAAACTAGCTGATTGACTTCATAGTATTTCCTTGAATTACCTTCTGCTATTAAAAGTGACGCTCACATTTACTGACAATATAATAATTCAATTTTTTCATTTAAGAATTAATGAATATAGTTCAAAGTTGGTTGCAAAATGTTGGAAATACTCAACTTGCTTGTAATAGTTCATTCATAATAATTCCTGATATTTTATTTAATATCATAACAATTAGAACAATGGTTAATAAAAACAAATAACACGTTTATTAGATGAAACACGCATGACGCACGTTTCGGTAAAACTTCACCTTCTTCAGATGCTGATAGCAAAATAAATACATTTTTCCGATATATCCAACACAAGCAATAAATAAATAACAAATTGTGCAGAAATGGTGAATATAAAGATGGTTACAAATAATTAGTAAAGGCGCGTTTTCCTCCATTTTCGCCAGTCGCCGACGACTGCGACTGAATAGCGTCGACCAATTCGTCAAGACGTCTCCAATGCATTTTGAATCATCCTGTTTTCCTAGCCGCTACACTGTCGCGACTACCAGCGTCCGGTCGCCGTTCGTCCAGTCGCGAGTTGCTGCTCATATTCGGAAGGGGTGCGCGATAATTCGTCGACGAAAGTTAGTTTGCGTAGTTATATTGATGCCGGGAAATTCGGAAAAACTCTTTAAATTTTGTTTCGTTATCTGTCAGGTGATTCTGGATTAATATTGCCTGAAATCCTTCCAATCGTCTATTTCGGAACATTAATAATTCTTCGCTTCTCTGTTTCACAGATTCTAACGTTAACATGAGAAGCAGATTTTCCTCCTGAACTTGATAATCTAATAACATTGCAATTAATGATTTCTTTGAAATATTCATTTTTCTTGTGCTGAACAGACCAGAACGAGGGACAAATACTGATTGACGCAGGCTAGCGGGTCGCAGTCGTCGGCGACTGGCCGAATTGCAATTTTATTAAATTATCAAGTGCAGGAGGAAAATCTGCTTCTCATGTTAACGTTAGAATCTGAGAAACAGAGAAGCGAAGAATTAGCAATGTTTAGAAGTAGACGATTGGAAGGATTTCAGGCAATATTAATCCAGAACCACCTGACAGATAACGAAACAAAATTTAAAGAGTTTTTCCGAATTTCCCGGCATCAATATAACTACGCAAACTATTTTTCGTCGACGAATTATCGCGGCACCCCTTCCGAATATGAGCAGCTACTCGCGACTGGACGAACGGCGACCGGACGGCTGGTAGTCGCGACTGAGTAGCGGCTAGGAAAATAGGATGATTCAAAATGCATTGGAGATGTCTTGACGAATTGGTCGACGCTACTCGGCGACTGGCAAAAGTGGAGGAAAACGCGCCTTAAAAGAAGAATAGTATATTGTATAATTAGTGGGAAAAGCATAATATTCCCAAACGACTGTGATAATTACCAGACGAAGAGCGTAGCGACGAGTCTGGTAACACAGGAGTTTGGGAATATGCTTTTCCCACGAATTATACATACTATTTTTTCTCCGATCGTTGATTTACATTTAAAAAATTAATTTAAAAATATTTCATACAAGATGTAATCAAGTTAAATAGGTTTCTCTATGTTCACATTGAAATATAGAAGTGGTAACCATGGAAATTACTTCGTTATGACAAAAGTACAATCATTTTAAAGCCGGTTTTGTTTGATTCGTTGTATTTTATAAGGAATTAAAAAAGAATTTGTGAACATGAACACTGATAGTGATTATTTGTTACCTTGCACGCCTCCTGAACTAGCAGAAGCCGCGAACGCGGCTTCACTTAATTTACTTCAACGAAATCCAGAAAGAAGTATGAAGCGTACCAACGCTTCATGGATTTTTGCAGAAAAAACAACATTGTATCCTTTTCTGAGATTTTACTGATGGCGTATGTTGCTGAATTGGCTAAAACAATGAAATCTTCGACGTTGTGGTCACATTATTCCATGCTTCCATCAACTTTGTCTGTTGAAAATAATATTAATATTGCCTAGTAGGTACCAAAAACTGAGAGCATTTTTGAAACGTCAAGCTACAGGATACAAATTTAAATGTAAATATTAACAACAGTTATAAAAATTAAAACCATACTTTGTTTCATTTTATTGTAATAAACCATTTGTAACATTACCGCACGCTACAGCAGTGCGGTAAGAATATTACCGCACTGTTATTTTATAATTGCTTAGCAACTGCCCATTATTCTGGAATGTTGAGCTTGGCGCATAGAAAACAAGTCAAAATAGTGTCATTTTTCCCACGATCGGAGAAAAACTACTTTACTAGCATTTTATAATGGTTTGTATTGAGGAACAATTAAAACTTTATTAATTCACTCCGAGCCAAATAAGCTGCACTGATGAAATCTTATAAGATCGAAACAGCTGTATGCAGATTTTGTATCAGGGTGACAAAGTTTTTAATAATTCAGTGTTGCACTGAATTCAGATTTCGCGTCGCGAAATACATATAACCAGCTCCTTTGGAAAGTTGTTTAATAATTATTGAAGAATTTTCCTTGTTCGCTTTATGTAACCATCTTTGTAATTACGCTTTCTAAAAAATTTGTTATTTATTTATTTCTTGTATTTTATCGAAGAAATGTATTCATTTTCCTCCAATGTAAAATATATTCAGTTAGCATTTAGCATTTGAAGAAGGTGCAGTTTCACCGGAAAGTGCGTCATGCGTTATTTCTTTAAATAAATGTGTAAATTATTTTTATTAGCCATTGTTTTAATATAGTTATTAATTTACATTATGTATCCCTATCAATCCACAATATCATAAAATTTATGACAATTGAATTATATCGTTAGGTTTTTATTACCTATTTAGAACCTACTGAACTGAAATCACAGCATCAGGGAGAAGTTCTGTTTTTGAAAAAAACTATATTTTGGACTCGCAAGCTTTCACGGAATCCTCTTCATTGGTTCGAAAAAACAATATTTATACGTAATTACCATTTCCAAATACAGAAAAATAGAATGTTGAATATTATTTACTCACTGCAAATCCAAAAACGCTGCTCATAAAAAAAAAGAAATTCCATCCAGATATCATTCATTTCCGCTCCAAGTTGAGGAAAATTATACAGGTATTCATGAGATAATTGATAAGCTATCAAACTATTTTAAGCTTTGACGGAATGAAATGCAGTCGGAAGCCGGTTTTTATAATTTTGAAGTTTCTATTATTTCGAACAATGAGTACTGGATTATGAGTGAGATAATAAAATATTTTAATCAGAGATTATAAAAGTAATGAGTCGTGTAGAGAGAATCAGATTTATATATATATATATATATTAGTTTTTTATGTACCAACTGCGTTATATAGAACCTATGCACGTGGTGCATACAAGATTTTATTTTTCACGGAAAAATTATTTAATTATAATGAAAAAGCGATTTTAAAATCGTTTCATTGCTCCTATCCATTTTCCTTCTCATAGTAGGCATGTCATTTGTTGATATTTTGGCGTTGGTGAATATTTTTGTCATCATATTTGGTGAATGTCATTGCTGCTTTCTTTGTGTAGTCTTATAGAAATAATGGAAATGAAAATGAATTCACCCAAGAATATAATAGAAAATGCAGCCAAAGCTGCGAATAATTAATTGCCGGAGAAATCCAGAGTCGTATACGACAAGGATTATGAAGTATTTAATCAATGGAAGTTGTTTCATTTCTCCTCGTACAATCAGCAGGCGTTGTGATCCATTATGCCCGCTCATAACGCCCTAGGACATAATGAGTGTATTTATAGCATATATTTATAGGATCTAAGGTAGATTATTTATTTCCAAATTAGGGGCTTACACAGATACAAACATCCAAACAAAACCCTCCCAATACTAATATACATTTAGCGGGTTAAAAGTACCTTTACAAAAAAAAAGAAATCAAAGAAAATACCTATTACAAATTGACAATGGTCTAGTTAGAATTTAGATTTATGAAAAATGTAGGCCTTTTTATAATGTAACTACATGTTTCTCAAGAATAACCGTTTAATCAACATCTTGAAGCTATTCAAAGCCATTTCGTGTAAAAAAAAAGTAAAATCAACAAATAATATACAAGTGAAAAAAAAAATATTTATATATATATAATACATACACATATATATATATATATAATACATATATATATATATATATATATATATATATAATCTCTTGATCATTATTAGCAATAACAGGCTGGTTGAATCTTAAAAAACTCGATTTTATTAAAAAATTGACGTTTCACTACGATATTCGTAATTGAAATTTCTTTGACATTTATTAATTTGAAAAAATTTGAAAAGACAAGGCTGCTTTGTCTTGCTAATTATTTATTATATGCTATTCAGTCTAATATTAACATTCAAAATTGTTATCATTAGATGGTAAGGGAAACCAAAGAAACCTTTACCTACGTAATGTTTGAAAATAAAAATAATAGGGTACTATTTATCTAACAACAAAGAAATTAGTCATGGGAAAACATTAAAGATGTGGAGTAGAATTATCGGTATAGCACGTTTATATGGAAGCAGCCGTTGACACGTGTTTCGGACTCTTTGGTCCTCATCAGAATGGCGTAGCCAAGCATTGGATTGAAAATTTGAAGATTTTCATCTTTTTGTTGTACTATTTTCATAGTACAACAAACAAAATCCTCTGATACGGAAGACAATCACACAATTGTGGTTTTTTTTTTACCATCTAATGATAACAATTTTGAATGTTAATATTAGACTGAATAGCATATAATAAATAATTAGCAAGACAAAGCAGCCTTGTCTTTTCAAATTTTTTCAAATTAATAAATGTCAAAGAAATTTCAATTACGAATATCGTAGTGAAACGTCAACTTTTTAATAAAATCGAGTTTTTTAAGATTCAACCAGCCTGTTATTGCTAATAATTATCAAGAGATTAAAAATAGATCACAGGCAACAACAATTCGAATAAATAATTATATATATATATATATATATATATATATATATATATATATATATATATATATATATATATATATATATATATATATATATATATATATATATATATATATATATATATATAATACAGATTAGGCTTATGACTGGACTAAAAAGTTTTTCAGTTGAATCAAAAAAATTTATTTTTCGAAATTACATAGATTTTATTAAAATTTTAGAATAAGTAAAGATGATAAATTGCTGAGATTTTTTGCTCAAACATGTCTGAAAAATGTTCACATCGTTGTAAAGTGTTTTTGGAATTGCACAACACAAGTGTTCAGTCACTTAGGTGCATGAACTTAAACGTTTTCATTACTTTATTGTTCCTGACCTTATATTATATTATATATATATCTATATATATAAGGAAGAATTATTCGTGTTAAACGGAAAACATGCCCGTGGTTATATAATTAAGTGAACTAGGACATTTATTTGAAACTAATCAAACAAACCTCCTAGCGGAGCTGGCTATAAGAGTTCACGAAGCATCGAAATATCAATATCTACCCTAGAGGGTAATTGTTCGAAATGTTAATTTGTTTATCACAATCGATGGAATTTGATAGACAGACTGTTTCGCCCTTATCGGGGCTCATCAGTATCATCCATCCACCAAGAGTGATAACCAAACTAACATTTCAAACGATCATACATATTTCTTCTAGTAACTCCATGACATATGAATATGACACAGCGCCACCAGTCGGAAACAATTGAACCACAGCTTTCAGGCAGACGAAAACATTTCGGCAACGAGAACTAGTACGTCCGGAACACACGAAGGTGGCTACCATATTCGCTAAGCAAGAGTAAAGCTGACACATCAATTCGATGCGATTCAACATTACACACCGCAAGTAGCACGCTCCGAATTTTATCGCAATGGCAAATGAATAGAAGGAAGAATTATTCGTGTTAAACGGAAAACACGCCCGTGGTTGAATCGCATCGAATTGATGTGTCAGCTTTACTCTTGCTTAGCGAATATGGTAGCCACCTTCGTGTGTTCCGGACGTACTAGTTCTCGTTGCCGAAATGTTTTCGTCTGCCTGAAAGATGTGGTTCAATTGTTTCCGACTGGTGGCGCTGTGTCATATTCATATGTCATGGAGTTACTAGAAGAAATATGTATGACCGTTTGAAATGTTAGTTTGGTTATCACTCTTGGATGATGGATGATACTGATGAGCCCCGATAAGGGCGAAACAGTCTGTCTATCAATTTCCATCGATTGTGATAAACAAATTAACATTTCGAACAATTACCGCCCCCCCCCCCCAATGGCCTGGGCCCCACCTAATTGTTTTGATTGGGAGCTACTCGATTTACCATTGCCCAAAATACCAGTACCTTTTGGCTTTTGAATATATAAAAGTTCCCCCCTCCCAAAGTCGGGCCTGGATCCGCGCCTGTGTCGAACTGGGAGGTTTGTGCAACTATTCAGTAGCCCGTGCGAGGCAATAATGTAACAACAGCAACTTTTATCACGTCAATTTTTAATCAGCAATAACTCAAGTTGCTCGAGCACTGCGGGCCTAGTGGGCAAAGATTCAATATTTTAGTAAAATATATTCAACAGAGGAGAATTGTTCATATCTGATTGACATTTAGTAAATTATTGGAACTTTTTCTAATAATGATTTCAAGGACTTCTAATAATAGTATATTATATTATAAGGATTAAAAGTGCCTATTTTTTTTACGAGCAATATTTGCAGTTGCGAGGCGGAGCGCAGCGCAGCCGAGCGAATGCAATATTGCGAGTAAAAATAGGCACTTTTAGTCCATATGATATATACTATTTTTTCTCCGACCAAGTCAAAATTAAAATAAATTTAGTTTTATTCAAAAATCGTTAATAATTTGGTAATAAATTTGAACACCTATTAATTATAACAGCGATAGTAAGTCGGTAGTCATGGATATCTGGTATTGTTGGTGAATATTGATTGTCAAGTAGACGTCAGTAGACGTACTAATCATATAATTTTTGTAGTAGTTTTTATGCTGCTTTCAAAATGAATCCCGAACACGATGAAAATATACCTGCGGATATATTGAAAAGTGCCGAAGCAGTATATCTAAATCTTTTGCCACCCAAATCTCGCCAAGTTTATGAACTTGCATATCAGCGATTCGTGGATTGGCGCAAAGAAAAAAATGTGCAAAACTATGCGGAGAGTGTTCTTATGGTGTATTTCTCAAATTTAGCGAAGACCGTCAAGCCATCCACTCTTTGGTCACAGTATTCAATGTTGCGATCCACACTGGATATCAAAAATGGTGTGGATATTAGTAAATATTCAAAATTACGAGCATTGTTAAAAAGGCAAAGTGATGGATATATACCTAAAAAGTCTAGGGTTTTTACAAAGGAGGAAGTGGATCGGTTCCTGGATATGGCACCTGATAATGTATATTTGATGATAAAGGTTGTTCTAGTATTAGGAATTGGAGGTGCTATGCGTTGTGACGAACTAGTTCATTTGAAAATTGATGACATTGAAGATATGGACTCGGTCCTGGTCGTAAAAATTTTGCAGACAAAAAATAAGAAACCTCGTTTGTTTACCATTATAGGTGATAATTATTTGCGTTTATTTCGAAAATATGTTGCACTACGGCCATCAAATATACACGAACGTCGTTTATTTTTGAAGTATGTTAATGGGAAGTGTCAAAGAATGGTTGTTGGTATTCACAAAATTAGTTCCGTGCCGCAAGAAATTGCAAAATTTTTGAAGTTAGAAAATTGGAAGGAGTATACTGGACATTCGCTAAGAAGAACATTTGCTACACTTCTTATTGATGGTGGCGGTGACCTCACTTGTCTTAAAAGACATGGAGGTTGGAAATCGAGTACGGTAGCAGAAGGATATATTGAAGAATCACGAATCAACAAAGAGAATACTGCCAGAAAAATATTGCAACCTGACAAAGAAGGTACAAGTACCTGTTCAGATATTTCCTCGAATATTTCATCAACAGTTACGGAGAATATTTTGAGTTGTTCTAACATTAATGAAAATCTTTTGAATTGTTCGAAAATTGTTAGTGATAATTTCAGTGGTGCTTTGAATTTTGGCAATAATTGTTCCAATTGTACATTCAATATCAATATAAATAACAAATAAATAACTATATATAGTTGCCCAATTAGTTTGTTTTACTAAGTTTGTAAGAGACAATGTTTTTTTTTTCAAATTTCAAGTAGAGAGCTCAAATGCAATTACTTTTGGTCCTAGGATTAAAAGTAGCGTTTTTAATCCTAGGATTAAAAGTGTTGCTAAGCAACGAGCAAATTTTTGTACGGTAAGGGAATTGATGGCTTTTGCACCTGAAAATAGTACAAAAATGTCAACATTTTTTGATGGTTGGAGAAAAATTAACTTTATAGTCTTTCTTTTCTGTAATATTTTGATTTTGTTTTTGAAGCTATGATTATGTTTCAGAAGGTGAGATGAATATGTCGAATTCGTAACTTCTTTGAAGCTACAGTTCCACTGGAGAAAAATTGAGGAACATTTTGTTGCTGAATGTTTCTCCTTGTTGCCAAGGGTAGACACTTATGGCAACATATTGTTATGTTGCCATAAGTTTCTACCCTTGACAATAAGGAGAAACATTCAGCAACAAAATGTTCCTCAATGTTAATGTAACAATAATGAAGCTGTGGATTTGTGGACGGAGCTGCCAACTTGTTGAAGATCCCGAGATTCGTGAATGAGGGGTATGATTGCGATACCACAGGAGCGGATCTTGATAGAGCGCATTGGGTCAAACTGAATAGAATTCGTTCTGGATATGGTCGATGTGCCGACTCCCTCTACAAATTGGGCTTAACTGACTCTCCAAGCTGTGACTGTGGAACCCCCCGCCAAACCATTAAACACATTAGAGAGGAATGCCCCCTGCTGTCTTTTCAAGGGAGCTGGAGTGATTTCTTGTGGGCTGACGAGGCTGCGCTTGCTTGGATCAAGAATTTAGATATCAATGTTAAGCTTTAATTTTTATCTTTTATGCTTTTTTGCTGTTTGTTTGTTTGATTGATTGTATATAGATTTCTATGTTTTACCTTTCATATTTTTACTCTTACTAGAGATGTATTATTGCATGTGTGCCTTACGAATAAATAAATATGGCAACATATGTAAATTTCTTATTTCCACTAAAGCAAATGAAATTGTCAATAGTTGCATATTATTTGGAAGAAACAATAGGCGAATCAAAATAAGCGCTACGCCGCCTGGTGACAATCAGAATAACTAAAAATCTTGACATAGTTCTTACGTTCTCCTTTGTTTTGTGTTTGTTTTTGTGTGATTTTTTACAAATTTATTATTTGCAATCATTTTGAAAGCTATAAGTCGTTCGAATCGTTATTGTTCAGTTCCTCAGTGTTCTTCCTGGGAAAAGAAATGTTCAAATGTGAATTTCCATGCTTTTCTTTGATCTGATAACTACATATAGTGCTCTAAACAGTTTCACTGGTCTCAATAATAGAAAACTATTAGATACAATAGTAAAAGCAGTACAATCTGTTTACAGTGATCAACGGTCACATAGATTAACAATCAAACAGCGTATTGTTTTAGTATTGACAACATTGAAATGTGACCTTACATATGTGACATTATCTCTTTTATTTGGCATTTCACAAGAATTATGCCGAAAATATTTTTATGAAATGCTACCCATTATGAGTAGAGTTCTTAGTTGTGTCATAAGATTCCCAGAATATTCTGAAATACAGAAAAACATGCCAAAATGTTTTGAAAGTTTTCAAAATATTCGAATCATCTTAAGACTGTACAGAAATTTTTATACAGAAACCAAAGTGCCTTTGCTGCAGGATCAGGTTTTACTCTCAGTATAAAGCTAATAACACAGTGAAATTCATGACAGGTGTAATTAAACCTCCTCCTGGAGGTTTAATTACTTATATTAGTGAACCATATGGGGGAAGAGCATCTGATAAAACGATTTTCCAACAAAGTGACTTAATTTCAAAGTTAGAAAGCTCACAGGACGCTATTATGGTGGACAAAGGTTTCTTGATAGATAATATTTGTCAACAGTTTAAAATAAAGTTGATCAGGTCACCATTTTTGAAAGACAAAAAATAGTTGACTACAGAATAAGCATTGTTGAATGCCAAAATAACAGCTGCTAGAGTAAGTACATACATATTGAACGAGTCAATCAGAGAATTAAGATATTCATCTCATGATCTAACCTAAGATTTCTCTCAATTTGGCTACAAAACAAATGATGATAATCACCTACCGGCTCAATAGCAATGAGAATACATACACAGTAACACACTTGTTCACTAAAGAAGCCTGAACAGTCTTTATATTTATGGTAAAATTATATTTCAAAAACACAAATAAACACACAACAAATACAACATAAATATACCAATGTCAATATTTATAGTTCTCGAACTGACCACATTGGCGCTGCATTCTTATTTTCAGATGCCTATAGGCATTTGTTCTCGATACGTTTCCACTGCGATAGCAACACGGATTTGTTTACATATGTTTCCTATATTCTTTTGAAGTTTACCGCTCAAAATAGAAACCGGCGACAAGTAAGAATAGTCAACATTTGTTGCCGAAAAATAAAGAAGGAATATTTACGGAAACACGCAACAGCAACAAAAATGTTTATCAATGTTCCTTCGGTGAAATCGTAGCTTGAAGAGTGACAAGTAGGAACAGTCGACATTTGTTGCAGAAACATAAAGAAATTTTAAGGAACATTTTGGAACATTTTCGAAAATACGCAACAGTAACAAAAATGTTCCACAATGTTCCTCAATGATTCTCCGGTGGAACTGTAGCTTTATGATCTGAAATTCTAACTCTAACAAAGTTTCTGCCGCTTTCGTCAATATATACCATAGTATATATTCAAAGTTTCAAAGGAAGTATCGTGAGGTGTTAGTTCAAGGAGGCTACAAGAAGTGTTAAAAATACACCATAGGCGAAAATTTTTAGGATTTCAAGGTCAACCGCCTTATAATTCAAAGAAAAACAAAGTAAAACAAGCACCCTAAAATGATAATTTCTTTGGGAAAATAATTGTTTCCACTTTCGAGTGTCTACCTTGATCCGCGACACGACATGTTCTTGTGATTTTTCGTACCTTACCAGAGAACGTGATATAATTTTTAAATCGTCAAATCCTAAGCGGCCCCAAACAGAGACATTTTCCTTAGTAAAAAGTAAACACTGCCAACAAAATAGAGGAAGGGACCCAAATTTGAGATAGGCGCCTAATTTGAGATAGCTCCGCATATTATGGTATATGTAACGTCATCTAACAAAAGAGGTGTCAACTTACGCCAATAAACTAGACTTCAGTGGTAAAGAGTCGTTAAGCGTGTCAGTTCAATTGTTTTTATGCACATGCGTTTTTCTTCCGATTTGAGTCTTAAAGTTTTTTTGATAGTGTAAGGAAACCGGCATTTGCAGTCAACATAAGTGGAAATAAAATATTTTATGTGTCGAAGTAGTTAGTTTAGGTGGTACCTAATGATGTCTTTTTAAAGTTGGCTGTATTCTTTCATAACTGACCTAAAAATATTGTTGTCAATTTTTATAACGAGAATTCCTAATTTGAGATACCAAATGGGGCTGAATTTGAGACTATCTCAAATTAGGCACCCAATACATATATTTTGATGTTTTATTACAGATGCCTAAAAAACACAAGAAATGGGATCCTCGTGCTATGGTGAAAGCTGTGAAGGCTGTTCGTAATAAAGAGATGGGATATCTAAAAACCTCAAAAGTTTTTGGTGTACCCAAAGGCACTGTGGAAAGATACTCAAAGTCAGATAAAAGCCCAGAAGAACTTGTCAAACTATCGATAGGCCGGAAACCAGTTTTTTCTGAACAACTAGAAAACGAACTAGTTCAATATGCATTAGCCATGGAACAACGATTTTTTGGTCTGAGGTCGGGCGATATTAAACGAATGGCATTCCAACTGGCAATTAGGAATAAGTTGCCGCATCCATTTAATGGCGTTAGTAAATCTGCTGGAAAAAAATGGTTGAGGTTATTTTTGAAGAGGCATCCACAACTTTCGATGAGAACACCGCAAGGCATGTCTGCAGCTCGTATCAAATTTTTCACTCCCGAAAAAGTCTCAGCGTTTTTTGATCTCTATGAGCCAGAATATTTCAAGCTTCAAGATCCTTCACAGAGGGTATTCCATGGCGGCGAAACGGGCTTTACCTTCGTTCAACTTAAGCATAGTAAGGTTTTTATCGTTGAAGGGAAAAACAACAGGTTTCCACATTAACCTCAGCAGAAAAAGGTAAACTAATCACCGTAATAACCTGTATGAATGCTGCAGGAGTTTATGTACCGCCACTTTTCATTTTTTCACGTAACAATATGAAGGCCGAGCTAATGCTTGGTGCTCCAACTGGAGCCATAGCTGAGTGTCACATTTCTGGTTGGGTTCAATCAGATATTTTTACAAGATGGTTAAGTCAGTTCATCAAATTCACGAAACTCACAGCTGCTGACCCTGTTCTACATGTGTTGGATAGACACTACTCCCACACAAGAAACATTGCTCTCATAGATTTGGCAAAACAAAATTATGTGACGATAATTTGTCTTCTGCCACATTCTACTAATAAAATGCAACCTTTAGATGTTTCATTTATGTCGCCGTTAAAAACCTATTACGCTCAGGAGATAGAAAATTGGCTTCGGGAGAACTATTTAAGTACTGTATCCCCATACGCAATTGCTAGTATTTTTGGCAAAGCCTACAATAGAGCTGCCACTATGGAAACATGGTGCAATGGTTTTAGAAAAACGGGACTAGTTCCCGTTTTTCTAGTAGTGTGTTTAGTAGAAACACCTTCAGAGACCATGTTTTGGCGTGCATAATGTAATGGAAAACAAAACAGGCCTTCAAGAAGAACACCTCTCCGAAAACTCAAATCATCAGGAAGATCAGCTGAGCAACCAAAATGAAAATGAAGCAATGGATCTACCAACGCCGGAAAGAAATAAACGTACACCAAGTCCATCCTTAGCAAATAAGCCTCAGAGAGAATATTTTTCTCCCACGGATATTTGTCCTCTGCCTGAATACAAAACCAGAGAAACAAAGGTGAATGTTAGGGCTGGGACAGCATCAATAATTACATTAACACCTTACAAAGATGAATTACAAGATAGTTTAGAAAAAAAGGGAAAAATATACCTAAAAAAAAAACATCAGTGAAGAGTTAGAACCAAAAGAAAAACAATCAAAGAAAGTAGTAAAAAAGTCTACTGCAATTGTACGAAAACAGAAATCAGCAGTTTTAGAACAGGACCAATCTTCCATTCGGGGTTAGAGCAGAAGAGAAAAAAACGCCGGGTTTCTTCTAGTTCAAGCTCAGAAAGCGACAGAAGTATTATATTGGCTAATTCCTCTTCAGACGAATCCGAAGAAGCTGATGCTGAATGTTTATTTTGTTCCGGGAGATTTTCCGAGGACAAGCATGGCGAGCTATGGGCAAAATATGTTCACTACGGCAGATGGGCCCATGAAGATTGAGGGGAAATTAAAGATGCTAATTTTATATGTTCTTTCCGCGAAGAAAAGGGTTTTTTTGAGTAGTATCCCAAAATAGGAAATCTGTCTCAAATTAGGACATCAGTGTGTCTCAAATTAGGCAACCTATTATTTTATAGGAAAATTGACGAAAACAAACTTCAAGTTAAATAACTTCAGTAGCTAGCTATTCTAATGTATATTCTTTATTGCGATGTTTTGTTAATACACCAAGCAAGCAATTTTGTACAATGATTTCGAATTTACAAAAAAAAGTGTCTCAAATTTGGGTTCCTTCCTCTAATTTATTTTTTACCTGTGATCCGGTTAGCCAAGGATGTCTCTCATAATTTCTGATATTAAAACCGCGATTATGTTGTTTGTTACGCTGCACCAAATTGTTTAATTACGGGGTAGGTCGCAATGTTTTTATTAAAACTTTATCGTTTTAACTAAGTGCAATAAAGTTAAGGGATAACAAATATTCCACTAAGTCACCATGGAAATTTTTAAAATTAACTTCAGTAACCGAACTCATTTTAAAAACAATACGCCAGCAAAATAAATGACAACCAAAACCAGCTGTTTTCGTCCACGCCACGACTAGTGCAACGTCCAACGGTCCATGTCCAACGAATTCACTCGATTCTACCCGAAAGCCTATAGTTGGTATTGGTCGACATTGTGTGAGGAATTAATGTAGGTATCCTCTTTGAACCGAGTAGCTAGCTTCAATCGGTGTTGCCATTTACCGGTCTTTACTATTTCAATGAAATGAATAAGATATATTCATTCGCAGCGTTTCCTTTTGTCTCTGGCATGGCATATGGTATAATGAACGCGTCTATACCTTATTAAGCCTCTGCAGCATTGCCACTGTTAATATGAAATCTTGAAATGAATGCTTACAGCATAAGCAGTAAATGTAAATATCTTCTATCGTAATTAATGAATTATATAATATGATGTAGGTTGAAAGGAAGGTAGGTGCATAAAATAATATGATTTTGATTAATATGAATTAATATGAATATGCTGAATGCTGACTATTCAATATAATATAGTAGTGATACACGGAATATTATTGAGGAGGCGGCTTATAATTCTATTTTAAGTTTTGATAATTATTTATGATGTTAACCATCACTCACACGATTAATGTCAAATGAGTTTTTCGTTTTATCTTCTTGCACTTTAAACTTCAATGAAAGCCGCTTATCGCTTATGATAAACTTCATCTAGATATTATATATTTACGAATCATCCATTTAAATCGCCATTCATTTGTTTTCATTTGTGATCAAGACACAGATCTTTGGCATCAATATGAATTTCGCCAAGACTGTGGTTACAATAGTTTCAATAATAATTGGAAACGTATATTGTGAGTAATATTGAATAATTACAATCTCGATTTAACGCAGTTGATGAACTAACAAATTTCTCGAGAACTCTTATAACTATAATTTTGATTTTTTTGGATTGATTGGGCCGATACTTGGTGTAAATTAATAAACAAATTCAAACAATGGTTAATAGCAATTTACACATTTATTAAAAGAAATAACGCATGACGTACGTTTCGGTGGAACTGCACCTTCTTCAGATGCTAATGGCAAACTAACTATGTTTCTCTGTTATATCGAAAACAAGAAATAAAGAGATGACAAATTGTGTAGAAGGGGTAAATAGAAAGATGGTTACAAATAATTATTAGAATAGGAAAAACCAATTCTGAACTGCTAGTCGGGATATTTTAAAATCGAAATTGAATGTGTGATTTTCTTGGATTAAATGGTTTGCATAATGTGAATCCGTTTTCTGATTAACAAAGCTACGTTTGCGTTCAGAAATTCTAGTTTGAAAACTTTTTCAGAACACAAACGTAGCTTTGCTAATCAAAAGTCGGATTCACATTATACAAACCATTTAATCCAAGAAAATCACACGTTCAATTTCGATTTTAAAATATTAAATGCTGAAAGTAAGGGAATTAAACTTAATTTTTTAGAATCATTACAGATAAATAAATAAAAGCATTCCGGTCTCCTATTGAATAGATCATAATTCAAGCCCCCTTCTCAATCTTTTCAAAATTACCGAACAACCTGACTAGCAGTTCAGAATTGGTTTTTCCTATTCTAATAATTATTTTTAACCATCTTTCTATTTACCCTTTCTACACAATTTGTCATCTCTTTATTTCTTGTTTTCGATATAACAGAGAAACATAGTTAGTTTGCCATTATCATCTGAAGAAGGTGAAGTTCCACCGAAACGTGCGTCATGCTTTATTTCTTTTAATAAATGGTTAAATTGTAATTATTAACCACTATTTTAGTATAATTTTGCTGATACCTGCTTAGTATAACTTTTCATTGAAAATTCGAACATTTCATATTGAGATGAAGATTAAATATATTTAGAATAAATATTATTTCGTTTCTTGAACAAATAAGAAAGCAAATTAAAACCAGTATCAACCGCTTAAAAATGAAAAATTTTATGGAAAAGCTTCATTGAAAAGCTGTAAAATATCTTTAAAAGCTTTGTAACCTTGCCAAAATATTTGAATATCTCAAAAAAAATGCGCTAATTTTTGAATATATTATAGATACTGGCCAGCTATGAAACATATCAATTTTAAATTCTGTTCTCACGACTGGTTTGGAATATAGAGTGGTCCAAATGTCGATGTCTCGATAAACCATCTTTACAATTTTAGAAAATGCTGTTAACATACAGACTTTCTGTGAAATGCGATAACCTCAGTGGAAAGCAATAGCTTGACGATAGTCACTCATATAACTCAAAATTGAGTCCGACATATACAGGCTGTTTACTCGATGGGTTTGTGTACACGGTCTCAACTTCGACAATTATGTTTCAAAAGGATTTATTTCTTACTTAATAATAACAAAGGATACCCCAAATAGTAGACGGAAAGTACAACTGTCTACCATGTACAATTTAGAAAAAAGGTGGTCTAATTTGACATTTCCGAATTTTTCTTCTTTATATTTTGTACAGGGATTATTTTGTGAGGTACTGGAAAAATAAATGAGTTCATTGCCAAATCGAATAGTTAAAAAACAGGCCACATTCATGTTAAAACTAAAGTTCATATACCGTATGTTCGTTTCCTAATGTCGAAAAATGAGAGTGTATCTAATGATTCTAATGGGACTGATTGGATTTCAACGAGACAATTAAGAATAGTATATTCAGTTCGTATTGTTCAGGGTGGTTTGGAATCGCTTCTTCCAGATCCATAGACTCACTTTTCAAGATACAAGTACAGTGAAATACGTTCTTTGACCAAAAGTCTAGTATCCTGAATGAATAATTATTTTCACATTTGAATATCAATTGAAATCGCGTTGTTTACCGAATCTAGTAAAAGGATATTTCACGTGCGGGAGCATACCAGAATAACCAAGGTACCACAACACCATTGCCACATGAGCACATGTTCGGAGTGTTCTTGGACCTGATTTACAGGTACAGGTACAGTAGATTTACAGGTTTGTAGTAGTCGACACCGACTCTCGGTCTTCATTAATTTGAATCCATAGCTGATACTTTGTAACATTTTTATATCTCGAAAATAGTCTCAACCTAACAAGGTTAATATCGATATGAGCTTCATCAATTTCTAAATTAATATCTTGATCACCTCAAGATGAAAAATAATTTATATATTTTTATCTACGAGGTATGCCTGTAAAAATGAAAATACGGTATAAAAACGTCAGTTTCAACATGATATGTACTTTTTATAAACTCTTCGACTTACTTACTCTCCAGTACCTCACAAATAAAAAGTTTTCAAGTAATAAAGAAAAAAAATTCTGTGATTTTAACTTTTGGACCACTTTTTTTTTCTAAACTATACATGTTAGGAAGCTGTATTTTGTTTCACTGTTTTAGATATCGTTTGTTCTCAATGAGGCTAGAAATAGAGTTTTTTGGCATAAAACTGTCGAAGTTGAAGCCGCATACACAAACTCATCGAGTAAACAGCCTGTATATGCCGGGTTCATTTTCAAAGTATTTGGATGGCTTCCTTCAAAGAACGGTTTTTCATTGAAGTTGTCATATTTCAGTAAAAATTTGTATGTTAACATCATTTTCTGAAA
This sequence comes from Cynegetis impunctata, assembly GCA_030704885.1. Classification (NCBI taxonomy): domain Eukaryota; kingdom Metazoa; phylum Arthropoda; class Insecta; order Coleoptera; family Coccinellidae; genus Cynegetis; species Cynegetis impunctata. Next base: position 699,287 of record JARQZK010000755.1, read on the forward strand.
TTATGAATATGATTTTTTTGGACATATATATTTGGACCACTCTATATCCTAAACCAGTCGTGGGAACAGAATTTAAAATTGATATGCTGTGTAGGTAGCCAGTATCTATAATATATCCAAAAATTAGCGAATTTAGTTGTCGTTATTTTTTCTAACTAAATGTGCGGGGTCCTTTCAACCGAAAGTGGCTACTATATCTGGGTGTCAGGAAGAACGAGTTCTCGTTGCCTAATTGTTTCAACTGTCTGAAAGATGTGGTTCATTTATTTCCGAATGGTGGCGCTGTGTCATATTTATATGCCATTATGTTGCTATAAAGAAAATATGAGAACGTCTGAAATGTTGGGTTGGTTATCACTTTCAATGGATGGATGATACTAGGGATGAGTCCCAAAAAGGGAGAAACAGTCTGACTATCAATTTCCATCGATTGTGATAAACATCTTAATATCTCTAACATGTACCGTGCAAGGTAGATGGAGATACTTCGGTGATTCGTGAACTCGAATAACCAGCTCCGCTAGAAAATTTTTTTGATTAGTTTCGAATAAATGTCCTAGTTTTACTTAATTTTATATATATATATATATATATATATATATATATATATATATATATATATATATATATATATATATATATATATATACATATATATATATATATATATATATATATATATTATATATATATATATATAAATATATATATATATATACATATATATATATATATATATATATATATATATATATATATATATATATATATAAATATAGTGCCGAAACGTTACCTTTTTAATAAATTTGGTTTTCCAACTGAGGTGACCTGTTTACATATATATATTTAAAAGGACCTATATTTGATATTCATTTGTTAAAATGAACCAAAGATTTCATTCACTACTTATATTCTTTGAAACTGCAAAACGAAATTTGCAATAATATCATTTTGAAATAACATCCTTTCTTAATTTTGGAACTGACATTGAGTTTATTACAAACATATAGGTACTAAACCAATATTCGCAAAGGACTGGTCACTAGTAAATGAAAATATTGTTGATATACAATTTCAACATGGACTTCCCTTGGGTCATGAATCAAATGTACACGAAGAGAATGAAGAAAGTAAGTCAATTTTTTCTCTGAGATGGAGAACATAATTTTATAAAACAGAAAATATTTAAATCATAATTCAGCGCGAAGTACAAATATTCAAAATGAATTCCCAGTATTTAATTATATATAAATAATTAACAAATATTTTAATTGTGGAGAAATGTATACAAAAAAAATGTGTGCGCAGAGAGATAAAATAATATGCCATCAGTATACAAGTGAATGCTAATTTGATGAAAAACTCTTCACTATCGGTAAACTCAAGATTCCGGATTCAAAAAATATGTGTGACTGAGTGAAATTAAATCAATAATTTATAAATATATCGATCTATATTTGAGAGTTGGTTAAACTATAATAATGTAGGTGCATACAATATCGCCATGCTAAGAGAAATAGCAAATTTCAGAGATCAAATATAAGAACAAAGGAAAATCTAGCCTGGCATTTAATGGCCAATGCTATATACTAACAAATTGTGGCCGTTTAATTCGATTAAAATTACGATAACTAACTAATAAGGACTGTTTTCGATATCACCATGAGGTTAATTTTCAACATAGTTTATTTTTACAGGGCCATATACCTAATGAAACACATCTTTTTACTGAATTTATTTTATTGAAAATATTTATGAACAATAAGGACATATTATGTAACCATCAATTTGATCGTCATCTGCCAATCCCAGACATTCATCATGTAGATAGCAGTTGCATATGACGCATGTCAGCAACTTTATCTTCTTTACAAGCCTTACAAGATTCTGAAAAAAAAATAATTCTCATATCCTATTGTCCCCTATTTCATTATTAAAGACAATATCGCCATATAGATAAGTAATCTGACAATATCGCCAATGGCGATATTGCCAACCAATTAGGGTGGCGATATTTCCAACAATGAAGTGATATGCTTTAGGCCCGGTTTTTCAATGCTCGGTTAAAGTGATTTAGCTTTCGGCTAATCGATAACCTTTAGCTAAACCGTTTTTCCACCTCTCATTTTGCGCTAACCTACTGCTATTCTATCGGGTAGAGTAACTCTCACCTGAAAGTCTTTGTCAAATGGCTAACTGTAAGCTATCTTGCAGACGCATGCGCTCCGTAAGTTAACTACCCGAACTGCCAGAACAGTCGAGTTTGTTCAAGTGCTTTTTAACCAGTAACCTCATTTTCTATTTTGTTTTTTCTACGGAAAATGGAAGCATTTAATTTTTTAAGTGATGATGATGAAGAATTAGTAGACTTCGTTGATTACCAAAGAAAGCCATACGTGGTCAGAGAAAGAAGTAATCCATTTGACGATTTTGATGAATTGGATTTTTTCACAAGATTTAGGTCGAGAAAAGAAACTGTTCTGAATATATTAGAACAAATTGAACAACATATAGAGACCATAACAGATAGCTAAATTATTTCAAACTCCATAAATCTTTTTCCAAGTTTCCATTTTTTCCCTCGAAGTAGTAGAATCTGTTTTTTATTTATTCAATTATTGCTTTGAACCCATTTGCAATTTTTATCAGCAACGATCTATCAGAAGGAATAAAGTTTGCCGCTCTTTAATTCTTCAAATCTTTTGTTTCATCTATTTTATTATAAAATAATCAACAATAACATAACAAAACATCTATTTCCGAAATTGACAGCAGAGTAAGTGTTAGCTTAGGTTTAATAGTATCAAGTGCAAAGGGGAACGACCAATCAGAAGTGCTCCCTGAAACATCAGTACTGCCAACGTTAACAAAAATATCAATAGCTGACGGTTTGCTAGCCTAAAGTCAAACATTCGAAGGAGAAACGCAATAGTTCTTAGTTGGAACTTCAGCTGATGGTTAAGCTTAACCTATAGTCAGCTAACTGTGAGTTTTAACCGAGCATTGAAAAACCGGGCCTTAGTCCTTGAAAAAAAAGTTCAAATTCACCGATACAAAATTGATTTCATGTTATAGAAAACTCAAAAAGCTTCTTACAATTTATAACAAAAGTGCAAAAACACTTACATCAATTCGCACTTTCAGTAGGAAATCAACTATTACAACTTTTTATGACAAACACTTCACAAGATCTCACCGACAGTTAAATTGCGCGTAAAGCTGACATTTGACGTCATAGATACTTCTATTATTACACTGAGTTCATGGTTAGAGAGGAGACCCCCTAACACCATCTTCACGCAAGTAGTCCAACATCAGAAATATAGAAAAGTGGCGAAATTACTAACATGGCGATATTGTATGCACCTACCTTAGTTCCTCACTAGGAGGTTCATAATACTGGTTTTTCGAACAAGTAGATTCTTTAAAATGGTTACATACTTGCAAATGTCTGTTTGGTCTCATATTACATTCGACAAATTGGGAAAATATCTTGTTGCCTGGGTATAATAATAATTATTTCAAATATGATGAATTTACACCGTAACAAAACCACTTTCAATGAGTGTTTCCTTTTACTAATACAATATTTTTCTAGTCATATGTCCAAAAGAAGGAACAGCCTTATTTCCAGACCCAGAAAATTGTAATCAATATTGGCAATGTGCAAATGGATTTAAATACCAAATGACATGTCCATCAAAGTTGTGGTTCAATAGTGAAAAAAATTTATGCGACTATATATACAACCATCCACTCAAAGAAGGATGTGCAGGTAATTATCTTCAAAGTTTCAGCTTTATAAAACTGTTTTTGAAGTTATACTTCTTTAGGCGCGATGAGAGTGAAATTATAAGACACTGTAACACAAAAGTCACAGGTTTGCGCGCGCATCACTGTGCAGGATATCTCAACGCTGTTAATACAAAACTTTTCGTATAATATTTTAGTAAGCATAAGCCACTGATTGACTATGTTGACTATCCTTTTCCAGTCCTATTATTATTTTATTCTAATCAATTATTTGCATGCAATTAAAAACTATATTGATTATAGATAATGTCAAATCGCACCGACTCAAGATCTGCGTATAGATGTTTCGATCTTATCAGATTTATTCAGTGCAGCAACTCAACCTGGAGTGAATTGTCATATTTCTCATTATTCCCTAATACAAATCTCCGCCAAAGATGTCAGGAATTAACAATTCACTGTTTAGACATAAAATGCAGAATCGTGTCGCGAGAAAAAATACTTCGTCACATGAAAATGTCTACACTACGATAGTGGTGGGGCGAGACCACAAGACTAGTGTTGGTCTTGTCTTGATATTGGCAATTAGACCAAGATCAAGACTCAATAAATATTCTCAATGCCAAGACTAAGGCTTGACCTTCAAAAGCAATACCAAGCAGGGGCGGCTATTCAAAGGCGGCTAAGGAGGCTCCTCCTCAATAATATTCCGTGTATCACTAATATATTATATTGAATAGTCAGCATTCAGCATATTCATATTAATCAAAATCATATTATTTTATGCACCTACCTTCCTTTCAACCTACATTATATAATGGTATATACATTTACTGCATCTCATTCATTTCAAGATTTGTGGCAACGCTGCGGAGGCTTAAAAAAGTATATTCTCAACGTTCATTATGCCTGCCACAGAAAAGCAACAAACGGTGCGAATACTCCCAATGAATACTTCATTGCAATAGAAAAGCAAAACACATGTAAATGGCAACACCGATGGAGCCTAAGTCTCATACAATGTCGACCAATCACAACTATAGAATTTCGGGTAAAATCGAGTGAATTCGTTGGAAAGCATTAATTTAATCGTAATGTGATCGTAGTGACCAATGGCCGAAAACAGCTTGTTTACTTATATTGCTCGCGTATTGTTTTAGAAGGTTACTGAAGTTAATTTCAAAAATTTCAATGGTGACTTAGTGGAATATTTGTTATCCCATAACTTTAGTGCACTAAGTTATGAGGATAAAGTTTTGATAAAAACATTGCGACCTACCCCTGAATTACACAATTTGGTGCAGCGTAACAGACAACAAAACCGCGGTTTTAATACAAGGAATTATGAGAGACATCCTTGCCTAACCGGATCACAGGTAAAAAATAAATTATTTTGTTGGCAGTGTTTACTTTTTACTAGTGAAAATGTCTCTGTTTGAGGCTGCTTGGGATTTGAGAGTTTAATTCTATACCTAGTTGAAAGTGAGGATTTTTTCACCGATAAAGTAACTTTAAATACAGCACGCGGATTAATATCTTACTTACAAGATAATCAAATCTTACAGCACAAGTTTTCAGATGTAATTCACTCACGAAATCGGCTCAAGTTTCTTTCGGAAAAAATTTCAGAATTTCGTGCAGAAGTTTATTTTAAAAAACTATTTCTGTATTTCAAACTATGACTCAATTTAGCCCAAAACGAAAGAAATTCAGTTACGCAGATATGGAGCTTCACTATAAGCAAATATTTTATGAAATTTTGGATACTATTAGGGGTCAAATAGAAATAAGGTTCTCTGATTTGAAAGAACTGCATTTCTTCGAATTACTCAATAAAAATTTGTTAACCGGATTTTCGGCTAATTTTCCAGATAACCTTTTGGAAAATTGATGTCAAAAATACACTTTTTTTGATAAAGTGGCCATAAAAAGTGAACTGTGTGTTGTTTATAATGACAATGAAATTTTGGGGCAAAATGAAAATTATGTGAGGACTATTAAATATCTTTTTGATAATGATTTGAATCAAGATTTACCCCAAGTTTATAAACTCTTATGTCTAATTGTTTCTATCCCGGTGACATCGGCTTCCGTAGAGCGCTCGTTTTCCACTCTTAAGAGAATTAAAACTTAATCACGAAATTCAATGAGCCAGGATCGTTCGAAAATTATTAGTTTGTTGTCTATTGAAAAGGAATTGGTAAAACTTTTGGCGAAAGACAAAAAATTTTATGAGGATATTATAGATCATTTTGTTAACGTTAAAGATCGCAGAATCCCGCTAATCTTCAAAAATATATAATAACTTTTTATTTGCTCTCACCAGCTGTTAACAAATTCATTAAGTAGGTAGGTAGGTACATATTTTGTGAAAGGAAAAAAAATTTGATGAATAGATGAATTGATTAATTGGCTGAGAAGAGTTTTTGTGAATATTGTAAATAGGAGTTGTAGGTCTCAAGGTAGACACTCGAAAGTGAAAACAAATTAATAGCTTAGGGTGCTTGTTTTACTTTGATTTTCTTTAAATTATAAGGCGGTTGAAATCCTAAAAATTTTCGCCTATGGTGTATTTTTTAACACCTCTTGTAGCCTCCTTAAACCAAAACCTCACAAAACCTCACGAGCCGCCACAGATACCAAGACCAAGACTCTCGGGAGAGAATCTCGTATTTTTGGTTTTGGTATTGAAAAGAAAAATTCGACTAAATATTTATTGAAATCTACAAAACTCTATATCTACCATTGGTTAAATAAATACATTCATTGAATAAATAATTCAAATTTATGATTGCAATTTCCTTGTTCAGAAGTAAGTATAGAACCTCTTTGCAAATACAACATAGTAGGTAATAATATATTAGTATATAATTTATAATGCATTGAGGACTTAGAACATTTTAAAGGTACCCATGGATATTATATACAAATTTGATTACTTTAGAAGAAAAATGTTATATCGTAAAACATTTCGATTCATATGAATATATCTAAAAAATTTTAGGAACAAAAACAAAATACTAATATTCTTTTCTAATCTATTGTGATTGTAATTGTGTGATTTTTCAGATAAGCTCATTTTATTTCATTCTTCTTTTGAAATACATAATATACCTATTGAATTTTTTCCAAAATAAATTAAAGTAGATAAATCAAAACTTTTACAAATTGGGGGAACAGGAAACATTATCATTCTGTTTCAGAATCAGAAATGAATTAATTTTAAAATATGAAGGACGCTGCCGAAATAACGAAAATTATATTATAGTAAAAAAATAAGGTGTAATGGAAGTCATTATAATAATTTTCTTGCTTTAGCAAAATTTTTGAAGAACTATTAAAAAAATAGACTAAAGAACTACTGTATTTAATAAGACTATTCAATGCAAACTAGTTATTGAAAACAAGAAACCATTAGTAATAATATAATTTAATTTTCAAAATATCCCACAAATACACATGTAGGTAACCATTCTTATGGTAGATATGTAAAATACCTATAGTAGGCTTCTTACGTTTTATGCTGTGTGTATTTTAAAAATTCGGTATATAAGTATTTTCTCAAAGCCCTCAAAACCAAGACTGTACCAGTCAAACTGTTGCAGTCTTGTATTGCGGTCTTGAATCATGGAGACCTAGATCGAGACCGCATTTATTTTTCGAAAACAAGACTGACTCACTAGTCTTGGTCAGTCCTAGACAGTGGCGTATGGAAGATTGATTGATAAATCTAAATTATTGAAGAATTTTCCTTGTCACTTTATGTGACACTTGAAATTGAGTATGGCCAATCAGTATATTTCACATGTGTTGATTGTTGAATATTTGGTGTTGAAAGGCACAAATAAGTGAAAGCCTGCAATATTTAATTGTCGAAAATTTACAAAAACCACGACTCTCATTTTGAAATTTTTCACTGAAAACAGGCTAAAATAATTTTGTTGTAATAGGGCACACAAAATTATGTAAACAGTATGTTTCAGCAAATACTTAGGTACTTTTTTGTTGAATATGAACATAATTCAAGCACTGATCTATCACCACAAGTTTTAAAGTTTTGGAGCTTTTTTTGAACCCTTTATTTATATTTTTAGTTATGTTGTATTCTTGGGTTTGGTAGGTTCCTTTAAATATCAACGTTCCTTAGCTATTTTATTTTTTATTTCGTTTTAACGTTTCGGCTGTAATTGCCGTATATTTATGGTTTACATAATAATTAAAATTTTAATATAATGTTTAAAATGTTTTCTGATGAAGGCAATTACAGCCGAAACGTTAAAACGAAATAAACTATAAAATAGCTAAGGAACGTTGATATATAAAGGAACCTACCAAATCCAAGAATACATCATAACTAAATATATATAAATATATATATATATATATATATATATATATATATATATATATATATATATATATATATATATATATGGGTAGTTCTACAAACTAAGGAATTTTTGGCGGCTCAGCCAAAATATGATAAAAAAATTATTAATAACAATTTTTTTTGGATGAAATACTATTAATTACAATTGTTTCTAGATGGTCACTGAAAATAGTTAAGATTCTCAATTCTTTTCTGAACCAAATTACTGTTCAAAGTGCCGAATTCTCTGGATCCTGCGGTGTCCCTCGTACAAATTTCAGTTCAAAGTGTGTCGTGATACATTTACTTCAACATTAGGGTCTTGGAAGAAACCTGAACTATTAAGTTTAATATTTTTCCTGGCTAGGTAGAACAATTACTATAGTATTTCCTGAAAAACTATTGAATAAATCTTATTTACATTTTGTCCCCACGATTTTATATCAGTATCCTGTTCGCTGTTGAATTAGCAAATATATCACTATATATTTGCCGTGCGTCTTAACTGTTTCGATGAGTTGATAGTACCTACGAAAGAGACAAAGAATATCATCTATCTATTTTCATCTAGCATGTTGTTTAGTGAGACCAGTGCGTTCGGCGATCAAAGTGTTGTCATAATCAGTGAAGTTCACAGAATCCTGGTAAGATTTTAATTCACGAAATGAATAATTAATATACTAATTTTAGCGTATTAATATGTAAGATGCTAGCACATAGGCCTAGTTTAGGTTAATTTTTATTGAAAGTTATAAATTGGTGTGTTTATTTTATTTTCAGACAGAAATTATCAGGAACCTGGCCTCAGGATCCTGTCTAATTGGTACCCAGGATACTGAGAACCATCCAGGATCCTGAGCAGATCATATTAAAAATATTGTTTCTGAGCAATGATAGCTGAAAAAATTAGATATGAAAAAATTTAGAACGACCCTCAGAGATTAGAGGCTGAAAAAGAAAGCAAAAGTATAAAAATCTGCGAGAATTTGGCAAAAAAAAAACTAGTTTCTGAAATGTCAGCTCGTGAAAAAAGGCAAGCTTGCAAAAGTTGGAGGGAATACTGAGACAAATCCTACAAGAAGAAAAACTTAATATCTAATATGATGAATCAATTTGTTAGAGAAAATACTCCGTCTAGTTTAGATGATGAACCTGTAGAGTTCCGTCATCATGAACAACCTCAGCAAGTAAATTTTGAAATAAATATTCCTCAAAAATTATCGCCAAAGCCAAATCCAAGATTGAAATCAGCACGAGAACGGCCACAGAAGTAGCGTCATAAGAGAAACCAGGAGATAAAATAAAAACTGCGCTAATAGTAAAATTGAAACAAAAACTTAGCAAATATAAAAAGAGATGCCAGAGATTGAAAAAACAAATGTAACAACTGGTGCTCAAGGCTCAAGCCTAAAACCGCAATTTCCAAACTTGCTGAAGATACAACGACACGGTTAGACGTCGTCAAGAAGGCTTTATTTGGTGATGTGTTGGAAAAGCAAATATCTGATAATATGTTTAATCTGAAAACTCTTGAAATTGAAAATATGGAAAAACTGATTTCTAGCGATCAAGTACAGGGCAGTGCTTTCATGCCACGAAAGCTACAAATGAAATCTCTCAGCTGTTTTTGTGATGAGGGTATTATGTGTAAACAACACCGGATGGGTTTACTAGAATACTCTGCAGGATCAGGGCAAATATTCAAAGACGTCTACTAAAGTGAGACGGAATCAAAAGATCAGCCAGATGATATGAGCGTTTCAAGCGATCTCACTTTAAATTTTGAAAATCCAGAAGTTTTAGCCACCATGCCTGACCAGAGTAATCTCTTCTCAGACCTATCACAGGAGCCACTAAGAGAAAAAAGAAATCAAAGAAAAATCGTAGAAAGTTGATACTGTCACCGAACAACCAAAAAAGGAAAAAGAAATGTTAGCAAGGGAAGACAAAGTTAAAAAAGCGGCTTAATACAAAAAACAAGACTCAAGACAGAAAAAGACATTTAATTCTAGAAAACAAACACATGAAGAAGATGAATCAAAAAAAGCACAGACAAATAAATACGAGTTAAGTGACTGCGAGTGCCTTATATGTGGTGTTCTCTACAGTGAAGATACAGCAGGAATCGACTGGGTTCAGTGTCTAATATGTAATAATTGGGCACAAGATGGATGTATTAAAGGTGAATCTTCATTATTAACATACCTTGGCTGTTTAGCTGATTGTGATTACAAAAAATAGTTTAAAAGAATTGCACTGTCAAAATTATTATTTTTGTTACTAGATTTAAGTAAAATACTAGATTGAAGTATTGTTTAGTCACAAATTGTTACAAAAACTTCACATTGTTACGTTTAAGAGATATTTTATTCTTGAGAGAGAGAGAGAAATATTATTTTTATGTTCAATAATCATTTGATGATTAATGTTCCTATTGAAGGCTGTTTCAGGTATAGAATTAATATCTAAGCCAAGTTTAAAACTACTTTTTGTTATTATAAAAGATACTTCGACTATTACAAATTAATGTTAAGAGGCAAATTTTGAAAAATTGTGAAATAAACGATTGATCTCGATTGATTTTTGTTGTTTTCCTCAGGTTCCTGGTGACACTCTCAGTTTCCTGTAGCTCGATTTTTTTTAAATGGCCATTAATCAAAAATCATTGAATATTTGGACTGTTCCGTTTAGGATAAGCTAAAAGACACTCTACTCTAGTTATTAGACTGAATTTCGCAACCAGAATGTATAAAAAATGTTGGGCCGAAATCAGACTCGAATTCTTCCTTAGTTTGTAGAACTACCCATATATATATATATATATATATATATATATATATATATATATATATATATATATATATATATATATATATATAGGGTGTAAATGTAAATGAGTGATGGTCCACCCCTATAACTTTTTAATGGATTCTTCGATTTTATTGAAATTTGGGTGGTTTATCTCAGACATAATTTTGATTTTTTTCACATACAAAATCAGTATGGCTGACTTCCGGTTTCACAGAAAACGATATAAAAATTAAAAATTAAAATGGAACACCCTATATATTTTCACATATTTTAATTCTGAGGCTTCAAATACATACATTCCATCTGTCAAATGTCAATTCTAGCGCCGTTTCAATTTTGATTTTTATTTTGTTTTTTTTATCGTAGATGGCTGCGACGTCGTCTAAATCATAGATAATTGATTTAAAATATCGCCCAAAGTAATAATTTTTCAAAATATTCATTTTCGTGAAGTTTGTTAACGATTGAATTCTTTTTCGAACCAAAACTCAGTTTTTTAAATAAAAAAATACATGGGCCACCCGGTATATCAAAAAGCTCCTTCAAATTCTTTTGAAATGAATAACACATCAGTTTTCTCAATTCCTAAATAACGAAGTAATTATTAAAAATCTTATTCTTATTAGTCCCCTTTGCTCCTGAGACCGACCCTGTTTACGAAATATGAAAAAAAAATTTGACACATGGAATGTATGTATTTGAAGCCTTAGAATTAAAATATGTAAAAATATACAGGGTGTTCCATTTGAATTTTTAATTTTTATATCCTTTTCTGTGAAACCGGAAGTCAGCCATATTGATTCTATATGTGAAAAAACTCAAAATTATGTCTGAGATAAACCACCTAAATTTCAATAAAATCGAAGAATCCATTAAAAAGTTATATGGGTGGCCCATCACTCATTTACACCCGGTATATATATATATATATATATATATATATATATATATATATATTTATATATTTTTTTATATATATATATATATATGTATATATATATATATATATATATATATATATATATATATATATTGGCCTGTTTCATTGACTTCTCACGTAGCGCCCATCAGACCAAATGAGCTGTTGTTGGTATATGGTTTTTTTTTTAGGCAGAACGAAACTATCGAAAGTAAAGTAAATTCAGTCAAAACTTTGAAATCTTCAAACTTGAGATTAGAGAGTGACGGTGGAATGAATCAGTCAATGGTTAAAGTCAATCATGAACATGACACAACATATCTGAAATTCAGCCTGCTAGGGCTCTCTCGAGTGTGTATGGAGCAAAAACAATGTTTTTGAATGCTTTTTGCACTCTATACCACCTCCAAATTTAGTTAATAAAGAGACATCATGTTTTTCTTGGGTTTTAAGGTTTTGCACATCTTCATATTCCCTCCCAATTGAGTAAGTGGGTTAAGAATTTGTACGTACAATCACATCAGTCAAAATAAGACCTTAGTGACGAGCTCTGCTGCTCACGCAGCATTTAATAATAGAAAAAAGACATGTCAGAAGTAAAACTTCTTTGGCAAACTAATTTTTAAATCTCGTTTATATTCATACTAATCTAAAGCTTTAGATTTCCGAGACTTGGAGGGAGGGAAAAAGAAAGATATGTTAGGAATTTAATGAATTTAATTGTAATTAAAACAATAAAAGTGTCGAAAATTAATACAAATTGATTGTTGGGACGGCTATCAGACACGCGTTTGCCGCATAATCGCGGCGAACCGCGCCGTCTTGAATTGCGAAAGCAGAACCGGTGTCGCGGAATAGCGAGCGCCGTTCAAGTGAAAATTTCGTCGTCTGATCGTTGAGTACGAACAGAACGCGAGACACACGACTGCGGCCACTTTCTCAAGCGCACAGTAACACGATCTCCCTTTCTCTCTCGCTTTCTCCCTCCTCTCGCCCCATGGCTACGTTCGCCCTTTCTAATTCTCTCAATCGGTCTCAATCGCTCTCTCCCTCTTCTTGGACACACATCCGTTTCATCCGTAAGAATTTTACTAGAGATGAAACGGATAGTGGTTTGGCCGGATACCGGATATTCGGCAAGCTACGAGGCCGGACCGCCGGATATTCGGCTACCGGATATTCGGCCCTTAATCGCCTTACATGACGCGATCAGTTTGATTTGAATATAGGCGCGGTGAACAAGATCGAAATATTCGGGCGCGTTCGGGAGTTATCGCACGTGAGCGGAGATCAGGACGATCGCTAACTTGGCATTATTTTGATTTAAACAGTGACAATAACAAGTACACGGAATTTTTATTGTGTCAGATTTTTGAATTTTACTATCCGGAATCCGGCCGGATACTGAATTACTATTCGGTATCCGGCCGGATAGTGAAAACAAGGCCGGATACCGGATAGTTACCGGATATCCGTTTCATCTCTAAATTTTTCCCTCATGCGCGCAAAGAAGTTTCTCTTAAAAAGACACATTATATCGATTATTAAAAAGAATAATAAAATTAAGCTTTCACAATTATTTTGCATTCAATTCAACAGTAGTTTTACGTTATTTCAGACGAAAGGTGTCCAGTAGGAAGTAAAGATCTGCTGCCGTTGTATGGAGACTGCACCAAATACATTGAGTGTGAAGACGGATACGCTTATGTTTTGAGTTGTTGCCCCCATAAAAATACTACCGACTGTTCCCTCTGTTACTTCGACAACGACAATAAGCAATGTGTTTCTTACTATGGGGGTAGAACAGAAAAATAAGTTTTTGACATTACAATTTTCTCATATAATGTCAATATAATGTCAAAACTGATGTTTGTATTATTTAATCACAGATGAATTTAATAATTCTCTTTTTCTTTAGCTACTTAGAATATACAGCAAATATCTCGTACAGCCGAAGAGAAATAAAAGTAGATAGACGTATCACTCATTAACAATGTAAATCAATAAGTTGTCTTATTATTAAAAAATTTTTTCATAAGTTTTCACTTCTCAGTTTCCTTGAATGTTTCTTACATTCAAGTTTAATATTGTTCAATAACTGTGGTATCCAGTTTTTCACAATCTGAATTGCTATAGCCACAATGTTCTCTAATTGATAATTTATTGTGATATCTTGTTAACAACGGTTTTTTAATAAATTTTTATAAAAACGCTTACGGCACGCGGTGTTCCCAAGCGGTCACCCATCCAAGTACTGACCGCGCCCGACGCTGCTTGGCTTCAGAGATCTGACGAGATCTGGCATTTTCAGCGTGATATGGTCGTAACCGAAGGTTTTTGTCATTTTATTACATCATTCATGGATACATGCAATGGCGAATAGAAATATTCATCATTAATAAAAAAGCTTACGGCACGCGGTGTTCCCAAGCGGTCACCCATCCAAGTACTGACCGCGCCCGACGCTGCTTGGCTTCAGAGATCAACTCAACTCAACTCAAAAATATTTATTTAAAAATTATATACAAACAGATTTACAAACATAATATAACAATACAGAAAAGAAATTAATTAATACTATTACATATGCTTTTACAATTTGTCATTTTGTTTACAATTCCTGCTTTAAATAAAAGCTTACAATGTAAATTTTTATTATTATGTGGCTCGTTAGAGCCTTGCACTAGTTCAGCTATTCAGAAATTATTGTTGTTTTATAAATTTAGAAAGAATATTTACAGGAAAACAAAGATTAAAAACCTGCTTCAGAAAATTGAATGTTAATACTAATTAACTGTTAAATTTGGAAAATTATTTTGATATTTTCTTAAAAATTGGGAGGTTTTGATAAGGCAACGTATGTCTATGTTCCTTATCAATGTTATTAACTCTAATTCGAGTTATATTTTTTGTTATATCGTTGACATTTAGCTGATTCTCATAGAAATTGGATGACATACGATTAATGTGGTCCCGAATAGTGGCTACCCTTGCTAGTCGATGAAGTTCCTCAATACGTGTGTATATGTTTTTATTGGTTATCAATCTTAACATTTTATTTTGGAATGACTGCAGCGGCCGAAGAGGCCAGGGTCTTAGATGGCACCAGGCTGGTGATGCGTACGTTATGATTGGCCTAATTATGGAGGTATAGATGAGTCGTTTATTTTTTGTAGTCAGCTTGCTTTTCTTGCTCATTAGAGAATATAGGGATCTATTAACAGCATACGCTTTGCCAAGGGAATTGGATATGTGTTTCTTAAAGTTCAGTCTTTTGTCTAACTCTATTCCAAGGTATTTAACGGACTCTTTTGGTTTGATAATATGGCTGTTTACTTTTAAGGGAGTAATTATTTTATTATTAGTCGAATTTCTACTAAAAATTATTTGTTCTGTTTTCTGATCATTCATAGTTATCTTCCATTTTTTGTAATATTCGTTTATTTTGATTAAATGGTTTTTTAAAAGGAAATTTGATGCTTGCGCATAGTGTGAATGGGTGTAAACAGCCGTATCATCGGCAAAAAGAGCAATTTTTGTATTTGGATACTCCGGAAAATCTTGAATGAATATGTTAAAGAGTGTGGGTCCAAGAACTGATCCCTGTGGTACTCCAGCTTTTATTTGTTTAAGATTGGATAAAGATTGACCAATTTTCACGGAAAAAGTTCTATTTGTTAAATAAGAATATACTAATTTAATGATATATTGCGGGAATTTGAGTTGAATCATTTTGTATATCAGTCCTATAACCCACACTCTGTCGAATGCTTTTTCTATATCCAGAAAAACCATTACCGTGTTCTTTTTCAAATTAAAGTTTTGTATTATGTCAGTTACAATTCTGGTTATTTGCTGTACTGTATTATGTTTCTCCTTGAAACCAAATTGATGATTGTCTCGCATGTTGATTTTTTTAATTATTTTTTTTAGACGATCCAGAATTATTTTTTCAGTTAATTTACTGACCATTGACAACAAACTTATTGGTCGATAACTATTCGGAGTATTTGGATCTTTTCCCGTTTTCGGAATGGGGAAAACTATTGCTTTTTTCCAACTGTTTGGCCAATATTGATGTTTTAAAATAGCATTAATAATATACATAAGTTGCACTATGGCTTTTTTACTTAAGTTTTTAATAAGTTTGTTGTCAATTTCGTCGTAGCCTGGCGCTTTGTTATTTGGGAGTTTTTTAATGAATTTTGATAGTTCGGTTGGGTTTGTTAACATGAATTGACAGTCCTTTTCATTAAAGTGATAATTTTTCGCGATGTATTCGAGCACAGTATGTTTTATCTCTTTTTGAGCATCGTCGTCGTCCGCACCTATGTCATGTATTTGTTGATAAGTTTCGGACAATAGCTCAGCCTTTTGTCTGTCCGTAATGTAATTGATTGAGTTATGAATAAGTGTGGGAATATTAGAAGGTTCTTTTCTAAGTATTTTACTCATTTTCCATAGAGTCGAGTTTGTTGGGCTTAAGTTTTCTAATTTTTTGTTCCAAGCATTATTGCGAAAAGTACTGATTTGTCTTCGTATTTCTGATGTTAGTAAGTTCATTCTACGTTTGTCTGTAATGTCTTGATTAATTTGCCATTTTTTTCTTATTTTATTTCTACTTTTAATTAGATTGATTATGTCGTCCGGAATTTTGTCTGGTGATTGTTCGTATTTTATTTTGTTAGTTGTTTTGTTTCTGGCGTCAATGAGTATTTTTGTGAATATATTAACCTCGATTTCTAATTGTTCTTTCGATTGGATATCATTGTTAATGTTTATAGCCCTATCTACGAGCGACCTATATTTGTTCCAGTCGGTTTGTCTATAATTGAAAACTGTTTTTTGCGTTTTGTCTCTTGGTAATCCTTTAAGACAGAATACAACTGGATTATGATCGGAGTTTAATTCTGGTTGAGAAATTGGTTGCGTAATATTATTGACGTGTTTATTTAAAATTAAGTCTATAGTTGAAGGTGTTGTGTTATTTGTAGGAAAATGAGTAGGACTATTTGTGAAGAACAAGTTACAATCATCGCTATTGTTTATGAAGTTAAATAAGGTGTTTCCGTTAGTATTATTACTATTGCAGTTCCAAAAGTTGTGTCTAGCATTTAAGTCTCCAATAACAAGTACTTTACGGCCGGTATTGAACAAGCGATTTAGGCAGTTTATTGAGAATTTGTTTGTCGGGGTATTGTAAACTGAAATTATGGTTATACTGTTGGCAATTTGGATCCCTACATTCTCCATTGAGCAATTGACAGGCTGTAAACAGGTATAAGAAATTCCCAGTCTAACAAGAATAGCCACCCCGCCGTAACCTTCATGACCATTTTGCCGGTCTTTCCTTATTACTTTATATCCCTTAATTTTAAATTTATGACTAGGCTTTAGTTTTGTTTCATTAATTAACATAATATCTATTTTACGGTGTTTTAAAAAATGTAAGAGCTCCTGAGTTTTAATTTTAACTCCATTTGAATTCCACGTGCACATTTTATAATTAGAGTCCATTATTTTCTAGGTTCATGATAAAATCTGAGAATATTTGAAATTTTTCTGTGAGATTACTGGCTTTATCTAAATTTGAATTTAAATGTTTGAGGGCTGATAAAAATTTATTAATGTTGATATGGTTATTTAACTTATCAAATTCATTTTTTAATTCATTGAAATTGGGCTCACCAGTTTGCATATTTGGAAAGGAACGAGTATTTTGTTCACTCACACTTTGTTTTGATTTTCTTTTCTCCCACTGGTTTACAGCTGGAACTGGAGCTGGGATGTACGTCACAGGAGTTTTTGGGTTATTTACCGGTTTTCTTCCTCGAACGATTTTTTGATATACGGGACATCCGTCGTTATTAGCGGGGTGATCCCCGTTGCAGTTTGCACATATTGCTGGTTCTGAGATTGGTTTTGTACAATCTTTCGTTAAATGTTCCTTGGCACACTTTAAGCACACTGGTTTCGCATGGCAATTTGAAGTCGCGTGTCCCCATAATTGGCATCGATGGCATTGTATGACCTGTTTCTTATTTACAAGTCTAGTCCAATAGACTTTTGTATGGTTGATTATGTATACTGACTTTTGTAAGGATTTAAGAGTTGTTTGATTGTCAGTTATAACCATGTATAGTGGATTCCTAGTTCCTTTCATTTGATAAACTTCTTTAGCCGTTATCTTGTATGTTTCCTCAAGTTCTTGGGAAATTACAGCTGTTTCCGGTTTGTTATCTAGACCGTGTAGAACAAATGCGTGAGTTTTTTCAGTTTTTAAACTGAAGCTGTGAAATTCTACTTCCTCAGCCTCTAAAGCAATTTTAGTTTTTTTAAAGTCATTTTCGTTCTCCATGAAAATATTTGTTTTGTCTCTTCCGTATTTTATATGAAATTTACCTTCTGCAATAATCGCGATATTTTTGATAAAATCATTATGATTTTTCAAGTGTCCGTGTAGAACAATCGGTGGTGGTTTTACATTTTTTTTGGAGCTTACATTTTGCCTCGGTTTTTCAGCTTCGCTTTCATTTTCTTCACAGTCTGTATCCATATCGTTGCCTTCGTATTCGTTCTCGGATAGTACTTCGTACTTATTTCTTGTTTGAATTTCGGCAGTTTGTTTGCCTAGTTTGGGAATTTTCCTTGTAAAAGGATGTGTAATCTCCTCATTATGTGAATCATGGCTTCTAGGCCGTTTCTTATGAATTTGAAATTTCGATGTCATTTTTGTAGTCCTATTTACACTTAACTTAATTCACTACTAATTGTCATTTATAAAATACACTATTCTAAAACTGTTTAATAAGAGTCACTTTCACAGTATGTTTTTGGGGAAAACCCCAAACGCTGCAGATTTTAAACGCACCTTATGGACGGTTTATTACCCTTCGCTTCGAACGTCTTACCCTTACGACGGTCACTTCAGAGATCTGACGAGATCTGGCATTTTCAGCATGGTATGGCTGTAACCGACCATTTTTGTCTTTTTATTATTATACGTCTGAAAAGATTCATCATTAATAAAAAAGTTTACGGCACGCGGTGTTCCCAAGCGTTCAATCCAAGTGCTGACCGCACACGGAATATTATTTTTAATAATCATAGAAATCTAATTCAGCTTATTGCGGTCTCTACAAACTTTGAAACAATTATTATGAATAAGAATGTAATGAAAAGAGTATGGAACAAGAAGAGATTTGACAAATCAAATTTGCGTGCAGAAGACCCCTGCTTTTCAACATCTGCAATTTCCCCCACAGTCTGGTTTGAATCGACAATGCCTCATTTTCCATATATAAGTATTTATATTAATCAACATTATTATGTGTTACATAGATATATCAATAATTTTTCTGTAGTACTCCAAATTTTTTATGCAAATAATCTAATCTGAAGTGTAGTTCTCCTGCGAACTAGTGGAATGATGACTGATCAATGAGGATTTCGTTTTACTTATTGATAATAAATTATTATTATATACTTATTGATAATAAATTACATACTATTTTTATCCTTCAAAACAACGTCATCTAATATAGAAGAGATAAGACTCGCTAATTATTATAAACATCCATAAAAATGTATCACTATAATTATATAATTACCTTTAATTAATTATGCTAATTACTTTTTTTCAATTTTTAGATCGTCCCCAAATACAAGTTTTTGACAATACTTGTGTATTTTCAATTCAAACATTGATGTTTTGCAACGCAACGACCTATATTTCTGCACCATATCACTCTTTAAAATTATAAATATTTTTTTTATTTTTTATTATTCATAGGTATTATACGCAGATTAATTTCAAATTCTGCGAACACGTGACGGAGGTGCTTATTGGAATTATTATTATTAATTATCGCAATGAATTTTTAAATCTTATTCCATAAATTACATTTCATAATTAACATATTACATCGGATAATTAATAAATATTATATCATATCGCATCAACAAACACAAAAAAACGTTCTCGAAACGGAAAAAAATTATCGATTTATTATAAGAAAAAATTTTAACACTATAATAATATTTCGACCTTTTGGATAGTTTCTCTTTAATTTTTGATAACTTTAAGTGAATTTTGATTTTCTAATATTTATAATATCGATGATCTATATTTCACTCCATGAAGGGCTAGTTTATAATAACTTTGAAGAAATCGTTTATATTATTAAACCATAATATAATATTCTGAAGATAGCTATACGTCGTGTTTATTGTTAATTGTAGTGTATTTAAAAAAATTTCGATGAAAAGTTTTGGGGATATACATATACCTACATGTTCTAATAAAGAATTTAAATAATATAACATTCATCTCAATATATTAATATAATTCAATCAAGAAGAAAACAGAACAAACGGATACATTGAGAAATTACTTAAATCGAAAAGTTAAAAAGTTTAACTTTTAATTATTATAAAATATACTTAACATTTTATATGTATATATATATATATATATATATATATATATATATATATATATATATATATATATATATATATATATAGGTGTATGTAAAGTAATAATTTGTATTCATACTAATATTGAACATGATCAACATTTAAAAATCCCAAACAAGGATATTTTTCAATTTTT
This sequence comes from Cynegetis impunctata, assembly GCA_030704885.1. NCBI lineage: Eukaryota > Metazoa > Arthropoda > Insecta > Coleoptera > Coccinellidae > Cynegetis > Cynegetis impunctata. Next base: position 719,753 of record JARQZK010000755.1, read on the forward strand.
TTACTGTGAAAAACAATTCTATTAGATTTTATTGTCAGTTTGCTTCGTCATTATAGGTTTTTGCGAAATTACGTACACTGAGGAGAGGAGGGATGAAAAGAATAAACAATGTTAAATTTTATTTTTTTTCTATGGAAATTATAATTAAGAAAACTCTTTGTTCCTAATCAAATCTATCGTTTACATTTTGTGACCAGGCTGAGATTATGCAAGTTCGTGAAATCATTGGTGGGGACCGTTTCGAACCCTTTCCCTTAGAAGACGGAAGCGTCGGAAGCTCTGGTTCATTTTCTCCTGCTCCAGCATCCCGGAGATCAGAGCTCACCAGATTTTCACCGTATTACGTCGGTAAAGCTCCGCACCAACGAGGAGGAGGCGATTCAGGACTAGAATCCAGCAAGGTTGTTCTCAGACTCTTTTGCCGTATCGCCAAGAATCGTACGATGATACTTCGGTATATGATTCGTACGATTTTTGTGCAGATGATGCGAAAAAATGTCGAGAACACCTTGCTGGGACGAAGTTATGGATCCCAGATAGGATGTGAAGAAAATGATAATTTTAGTGTAAGTCTTATCTACATACCAAAAAACTCCCAATTTTGATCAAATTTCGGATTCTCACTTACTTTGGCCTGAAAAAGCCACCGAGAGAATTGAAAATATTGATAAAAATCTAATTTCACAACTAACTACAAAAACTCAAAAATTTATTTTTTATTCAATTACCATGGATGAAAATACAGATATCAGCGATACTGCGCAATTACTCATATTTGTAAGAGGAATCAACGCCCACTTTGAAATTACAGAAGAACTTGCAGGGCTGCAGTCAATAAAAAGAACAACGACTGGTACCGATATATTTTGTGAATTTGAAAATTGCATCGATAAACTTCGTTTACCTATTGATAAGTTATGTAATGTAACTACAGATGGTGCTCCTAATATGGTTGGAATCAATCAAGGATTTGTTGGGAAATTTAATTCTAAGTATCCGGAAAATGATGTGTTTTTTTGCATTGCCTTATACATCAGGATGCTCTCTGTAAATCGGCTTTAGATATTAACCATATACTTAATATTGTTGTGAAACTAGTAAATATGATTCGTTCCAGAGGATTATTACATCGCCAGTTTCAACAGTTTTTGGAGTCCGTACATGCTGAGCATTCCGATATCCTGTATTATTCAAAAGTTCGTTGGTTAATTGCTGGAAAAGTATTTGAAAGAATTTGGGATTTAAAAGACGATATTGTGAATTTTCTTCTTGATAAAGACATTTATAATCAATTTGACGTCTTAGAAAACGAAACTGATTTCGCTTTATTCACAGACCTCCTCGTACACATGAATAAACTTAATCTCAAATTGCAAGGGAAAAATCAGTTTCTTCACGATATTTGTCGATACCTGAAAAGTTTCAAATTACAGTTATTATTATTTGCTAATCAGATCTCTAAATCTGATTTTTCTCATTTTCCAAGAATACAATCTTTAAAATTCACTATATCAAACAATAAGATTAAAAAATACGAAATTAATTTGAGAAAACTGTCTTCAGAATTTGAAAGGAGATTTCAGGATTTTAGAAAATTGGAACCAGAGTTTAGTATTTTTGCGACCCCATTCAATGTTAATTACGAAGAAGTTGATGCAAAATTTCAACTTGAGTTAATAGAACTGAACTGTAATACTCTCCTGAAACAAACTTTTCATACAGTACCATTACTAGAATTTTATGAAAATTTAAGTCCAGATAAATTCCCAAATCTAATTACTCATGCAATGGAGATAATGACAATGTTCGGCTCATCTTATATATGCGAACAAATCTTTTCAACAATGAAGCTTAGGAAAACTTCTTTAAGAAACAGAATTACAGATGAGCACCTTTCATCAGTTTTAAGAATTTCTGCTTCGCAAATGGAACCGGACTATGATGAAATTTTGATGAAACGGTCTCAATTTCATTTTTCTCATGCACCGTCAACCAGTAACGACACCAGAAAATAAAGTGATAATACTTCACATCAAGAACTACACTAAATTCATTTTATATTTTGTGCTTATAATTTTCTTACCTTTTGCTTTTTTACTATTAAAATAATAAATGTATGTAATAATATATGTATATGTTTATAGAACACATAAATTTTTTAACGATTAAGCATTATTCTTTGGCCCGCTACGATTGTCTAGTTATTACAAATGACCCGTCTTAAAAAAAGTTTCCCCACCACTGGGTTAGATGAATTTTAAATTGATAAAAACTGTCTTTTTCAATATAAAATATATCTATTTCATGAATTTGTTACTTTCTTGAACTCGGAGGTTAGGTTAGTGAGGTTAGAATGAGTAAGGTCAGCTTACTATTTTCAAAATAAAAAGGTGAAGAAGCGACAAATCTGAGTTCATATTCGGCTTTTTCAGGCCAAAAATAAGTAAGAATCCGAAATTTGATCAAAAATTGGGAATTTTTTGGACAACACTCCATAATTACCCAAAACTGTATTATAATTAAACTAAATTATATGTAAACTATTTTAGCATTGAAAAAAAAAACCAGCAATTTTCGGGAGTTGAAGACCAGTACTCATCAACAGTTTGTTTCTCAGGGGTCGATTGTGGAAAGAATGAATTTTGAGCAAGCGAAGAATCAACCTCCGTTGAAGATTTTATAAAACCTAGGTGTTTTAGAATCATGCAGGAGGAGATGGCTTTTGAGAATATTTGCTGTAAGTAAATTTAATTTTTTAAAAAAATGACCATCCTTATGGGCTACCCTGTATACTATCAGATCAATAGAACACAGGCTATATTCCACAATTCTATTTCTATCTATCTAGCTAGTTACCTAGTACCTACAGTCATTTTCCCCTGTTCAATCAAACTTTATATTTGCAGTTAGAAGAAGAAACAAAGAGAGGCCTCTATCATCAAGAAGGCTAAGAGAGCTCACTCGTCCCACATTATCTTTTACAAGTAAAAAAACCTAAACTAAAACTAAGGTTTATTGATTTGAGCCTTTAATATAAATTCATGTATATCCGACGCATGGAACGAATACATTCAAAAAGGAGATCTCTGAAACATAAGTTTTATTCAAGAGTATGTTTTTTTGAGTTTATTTATTTATTTATCTTTTGGTTTTATTTATCTATTGGTTTTAATATTTACATTTATTTATTTTTTTCTAAGGAAAATCTTTACAAGATCGGCATAACTGGCCAAAAAGCCAGAGTCAGAAGATCTACTTGACTTTTGACTCTTGGTTGCTTTGCCGAACCGAATAGTCCTGCTAGTCGGTATATCATAAATGCAATGGATCAGATTAACGTTAATAACTATGATGAATTTAAGAGAGGCAAAATTGTTTAAATGGAAGTGATAAAACCTTTGAATTCAAATACGACTGGCAGGACATTTGTCAATTCCGAAGATAGTTCGGCGAAGCAACTGTATCTACCGACTCCGACGGAAAACCAAATTTCGGTTGCCAACTCGCAAAATCGGTCTGCAACTACCGGTCGGCAATGCGAGTTGCAGTTGTTTTAATGCGTGCAACTCAAAATTGCCGATAAAGGTCGGCAATCATTGGTTGCCAACTCCGGTGTAAACGCGGCTTTATACCAAAACCACCTTTCTCAAGATTCGTAAGAGAAAAATTATTTGAAGGGGTAAGAATAAAAAGGTTACAAGTGCAATTCTTGGAAATAATGAAATAACTGCGTTTTTGTAAACTAGATATGTACTTCTGATGGAATAAAAAGGACTCAAGTGATTTCGAATATAATTAGTGACATCTATGATCGCTTGAATGAACCTCGTGAACGAACATACAGATTCCGTTGGAATAAGAAGGATATGAAAACACTTTACCCTTTTTTTCCAACCAAGTTACTGTTATACAGTGCAGCCAACTCTACAAAATGAAGTATCTAATTCAGTAGGAGGTAGATACAGTTGCTTCGCCGAACTATCTTCGGAATTGACAAATGTCCTGCCAGTCGTATTTGAATTCAAAGGTTTTATCACTTCCATTTAAACAATTTTGCCTCTCTTAAATTCATCATAGTTATTAACGTTAATCTGATCCATTGCATTTATGATATACCGACTAGCAGGACTATTCGGTTCGGCAAAGCAACCAAGATTCTTTGCCAAAGTCAAGTAGATCTTCTGACTCTGGCTTTTTGGCCAGTTATGCCGATCTTGTAAAGATTTTCCTTAGAAAAAAATAAATAAATGTAAATATTAAAACCAATAGATAAATAAAACCAAAAGATAAATAAATAAATAAACTCAAAAAAACATACTCTTGAATAAAACTTATGTTTCAGAGATCTCCTTTTTGAATGTATTCGTTCCATGCGTCGGATATACATGCATATATATTAAAGGCGCAAAGCAATATACCTTAGTTTTAGTTTAGGTGTTTATACTTATAAAAGATAATGTGGGACGAGTGAGCTCTCTTAGCCTTCTTGATGATAGAGGCCTCTCTTTGTTTCTTCTTCTAACTGCAAATATAAAGTTTGATTGAACAGGGGAAAATGACTGTAGGTACTAGGTAACTAGCTAGATAGATAGAAATAGAATTGTGGAATATAGCCTGTGTTCTATTGATCTGATAGTATACAGGGTAGCCCATAAGGATGGTCATTTTTTTAAAAAATTAAATTTACTTACAGCAAATATTCTCAAAAGCCATCTCCTCCTGCATGATTCTAAAACACCTAGGTTTTATAAAATCTTCAACGGAGGTTGATTCTTCGCTTGCTCAAAATTCATTCTTTCCACAATCGACCCCTGAGAAACAAACTGTTGATGAGTACTGGTCTTCAACTCCCGAAAATTGCTGGTTTTTTTTTTCAATGCTAAAATAGTTTACATATAATTTAGTTTAATTATAATACAGTTTTGGGTAATTATGGAGTGTTGTCCAAAAATTCCCAATTTTGATCAAATTTCGGATTCTTACTTATTTTGGCCTGAAAAAGCCGAATATGAACTCAGATTTGGTCGCTTCTTCACATTGTTTTTTTGAAAATATTAAGCTGACCTGACTCATTCTAACCTCACTAACCTAACCTCCGAGTTCAAGAAAGTAACAAATTCATGAAATAGATATATTTTATATTGAAAAAGACAGTTTTTATCAATTTAAAATTCATCTAACCCAGTGGTGGGGAAACTTTTTTTAAGACGGGTCATTTGTAATAACTAGACAATCGTAGCGGGCCAAAGAATAATGCTTAATCGTTAAAAAATTTATGTGTTCTATAAACATATACATATATTATTACATACATTTATTATTTTAATAGTAAAAAAGCAAAAGGTAAGAAAATTATAAGCACAAAATATAAAATGAATTTAGTGTAGTTCTTGATGTGAAGTATTATCACTTTATTTTCTGGTGTCGTTACTGGTTGACGGTGCATGAGAAAAATGAAATTGAGACCGTTTCATCAAAATTTCATCATAGTCCGGTTCCATTTGCGAAGCAGAAATTCTTAAAACTGATGAAAGGTGCTCATCTGTAATTCTGTTTCTTAAAGAAGTTTTCCTAAGCTTCATTGTTGAAAAGATTTGTTCGCATATATAAGATGAGCCGAACATTGTCATTATCTCCATTGCATGAGTAATTAGATTTGGGAATTTATCTGGACTTAAATTTTCATAAAATTCTAGTAATGGTACTGTATGAAAAGTTTGTTTCAGGAGAGTATTACAGTTCAGTTCTATTAACTCAAGTTGAAATTTTGCATCAACTTCTTCGTAATTAACATTGAATGGGGTCGCAAAAATACTAAACTCTGGTTCCAATTTTCTAAAATCCTGAAATCTCCTTTCAAATTCTGAAGATGGTTTTCTCAAATTAATTTCGTATTTTTTAATCTTATTGTTTGATATAGTGAATTTTAAAGATTGTATTCTTGGAAAATGAGAAAAATCAGATTTAGAGATCTGATTAGCAAATAATAATAACTGTAATTTGAAACTTTTCAGGTATCGACAAATATCGTGAAGAAACTGATTTTTCCCTTGCAATTTGAGATTAAGTTTATTCATGTGTACGAGGAGGTCTGTGAATAAAGCGAAATCAGTTTCGTTTTCTAAGACGTCAAATTGATTATAAATGTCTTTATCAAGAAGAAAATTCACAATATCGTCTTTTAAATCCCAAATTCTTTCAAATACTTTTCCAGCAATTAACCAACGAACTTTTGAATAATACAGGATATCGGAATGCTCAGCATGTACGGACTCCAAAAACTGTTGAAACTGGCGATGTAATAATCCTCTGGAACGAATCATATTTACTAGTTTCACAACAATATTAAGTATATGGTTAATATCTAAAGCCGATTTACAGAGAGCATCCTGATGTATAAGGCAATGCAAAAAAACACATCATTTTCGGAAAACCAAATTTCGGTTGCCAACTCGCAAAATCGGTCTGCAACTACCGGTCGGCAATGCGAGTTGCAGTTGTTTTAATGCGTGCAACTCAAAATTGCCGATAAAGGTCGGCAATCATTGGTTGCCAACTCCGGTGTAAACGCGGCTTAAGACTATGAACACTCTTTTGAATATGGTAGTGAATCAATTTGGAAAGAACGGATATTATGAACTCTCTTTTGAGTGAACCCTCATGTCTTTAGGATTTTCTATTAATATAATTGTTCTTTCCAAATTGGGTGACGGTCATATTCGTGAATCAATTTGGAAAGAACGAATTTATTAATTGAACAAACTTTAAAGACATGACTCATATCTTTAAAGGTTTTTCGTTCTTTCCAAATTGATTCACGAATATGGATGTCACCTAATTTGGAAAGAACGATTATATTAATAGAAAATCTTTTAAAGACATGAGGGACTTCAAAAGAGAGTTCCATAATATTCGTTCTTTCCAAATTGATTCACTACCATATTCAAAAGAGTGTTCATAGTCTTATACCAAAACTACCTTAAGAGAAACATTATTTGATGTTGCAAAGGCAGAGTAAAGAAGAAGAAAGACTTATTGGACCCACATTGAAGATAGGATAACCATAAATGAAATCGAAAATCGTGATATTGGCCAATTTGACTATAAAATATATTTGCAAATATAATAAAAGGGGGATAGGGGGATACTTCATTTTGGAAGGGTGATCCTTTGAATATGAATGAAAAACTTTTTTTTGGTAAAATTATTATTTTTAGGTAAATTACTAAATTAAATAGTTGAAAAAATACTGTATTCATATTATACTTAGTATGTAATCTATCCTTGTTATCTTCTCTTGTAGAACTGAAATCTGAAAACAATAAACATCTTTTGTCAATTATTAATATATTTACCCAAAAATTGATTTTATTACGAATTCAGCTGAATTAAATGTAATAAGGGATAATGGGAGGAAGGATGGCAACCACTAAATTAAATTGAATTAATAATGTTATACTCGTAGTATCTAGGAATGTAGTGCAGGTTCAAGTTTATCTCGTATGGTCTATTTTTTTAAAATTATACTAACCCCCATTGTAGTAATGAAATCGTTTTTATATTTATTATATATATTATCGGATTCTATAGCATTGCATTCCATGGTAACTTTTTTCACTCACCACTTTCGCGTTGCACCATTTAGTGCTACGAATATGAACTTTGTTAGAATTTATATTTTTGAGTAAGATTTTAAGTAACAGATATATGTACGGAAATATCTGCCAATACCCCTCGACAGCCAAGATATAATATTATTTTTGGTATACCCACCCTTCAAACACATTAATAAAGCGTAGTATTCTCATCTTTCTAGAATGATGTGATTAATCTAATGCATCCAACAATAGCTTCAACATTGGAAAGATTTGTTGATAAAATAAATTTTGTTTATTAAAAGGTTACCTTGTCATCAAATTTTTCTTTCATTATGTTTTCAAATTCTTAATTTTTTTTCAAGTTTTTTTTATTGTGTTCATCATAGCCAGCCGTGTTATCTTAAAGAGGATTGTTTATTAGGCTCTGCCAGTTTATTATCCTTAATAATAGAAGAAATAAATACTTGCACTGAAAGGGTAGGACATCATTAACTACAGCACAAAAAAATTTCTCAGGGAAACAATGCTGTAACTTCAATAGATTATGAGTCCGATGCCAAAGTCAATTACCCCATGTGATGGTAACTAATTAGGAAATTATTGATTATAAATTAATAATTAATTTTAGTCACTGGTCATATACTAGTAATATAAAGGGACGGTGAATAATTAGGCTACAAAAAATATTTTCCAACCTATTAACATTTTTGACACAACTGGAATTTTCTCCGCATATAAAAACGAATTGGTTTATTCGCAATTTTAAAAGTTCACCTCTTTTGAAGTATCCCAAAGTTCACTCTACTCACCTTTTTTTGATGCATTTTCTGGATGTCCAAAGTGACATTCATTTCGTAGGTGCTTCCAGAAACCATTTTGTTCATTTTTTGTAATTCTTTTTCGAGTTTTCCTTTTTGCTCGGCCAATTTAGATTGATCCATTTGTAAACTTGCTCGCAGCTCTTCTGGTACGTTCAAAAATATCGAGGTGCCATTACTCAAAACATCCCTCACGTAAATCAAATTCTGATCAGCTACGAATTTTTCTTGGAATATGATATTTCCGGAATTCGACAGGTGTTCGATAATTTCTTTAAAATCACGATATTTCGGTTTTGGGCATATTATTTGTACTGGAAAATCGTAATCATATTTATGAGAACTAAAATTTTAATAAATGAAACGATATTTCAATTGGAAGTTTTATAAAAGATCAATCGAAATCAACCTGAATATATATTTTAAGTTTCATGAAGAAGACTTGCATTACATTCTCTGCTTCAATTTTTACAAATAAATTGAATAATAAAAGCATCAACATATGTCTCGGATAATGAGTACATATCCAGCTATGTTTGGATAATAAATCATTAAAAGGGCGAATATGACTTAAGCAGAAAGAAGAGTACCTGAAATATAAGGTATCATATCTCAATGCATTAGTTGAGCAAAATGCCGGAACAAGTATGGAACTAGTATGGTGCAGTATAGAGACCAAATGGTGGATCAAAATTCATATTCTCAATAATCTATAGCGTCTGTTCGAAGTATAAAAATATGAGAAAGCGGCTATTGATGGTACTCAAAACATTGCAAGTTTAAGGTAGCCAGGTTTCACAGCTCCTCCCTTTTTGAAAGTTAACTTCTAATATAGAAAAATTAGAGCAATTATTCATATAACCGATTCCGACTGAAAATTGACAATATACACCTGGTACAGGTGGGCCAAATTGGACACTTTTAAAGGGAAAGTATTGTTATCATACTAGATACATGAAAATTGATGCCTGTGTCTGAGGCTCAATTTTTATGACAAACTTAATGGAGAAAATCGCATATCGATATCTGTCATAGTTTCTGAGTCAGTATGTGCGAATGTGCATTTTCGAAAAGTTGCTGTAACTTTTTTGCTTCTTTGTTTCTATGAAAACATTTCCAAAGCATTTTTTTGAGTGGAATTGAATGGTTTAAGTTATTTTTTTCAAATCATACATCAGTAGTTATGAACGGAAAATTCATTTTTTTGAATGAGACAACCTGGATAATTCTGCATATTTCAATAGAACTTGAACCATTTCAAATGGTATTGCCCTTAATATAGATTGTTGAAACTTCTAGCCAAGTATTAACTATTTAATTTTATTCAGCAACTGAATAATTATTGAACTGAAAGAAGAAAATAAATGAAAATTGATCAATTAGACGACCTTCTTGCGAAACACTTTTTAGTATAAAATACATCAAATTCTTCAATAATATAATGGAAATCGGTTGTAGACTGTCATAGAAAATCTCACCTAATGAATTATATTTCTTTGTTACATTGAACATTTTTTTGAGCCTCCGTATGCTCTTAACAATGTCCAATATGTTCCCCATGGTTTCTTCTAATTTTTCATTTCTCCATTCAATATCCTGTAATTACACGAAGAATTAATATAATTTTTCTATATTTAGAATCAATTAGTAGTCATTGACCAGATTATTTATATTCTTAAATTAATATTAACAATGCAAGAAACGGCCAAACATTAAAACAGTTAGGATATGGATACTAGGCAAAACTCCATAATGTTATTGAAAATTCAAAATACTTATAGTGTTGTCAACAAGTGTTTTTTTGTTCAACTTTTTTCAGCAGTCTCGGAAAAATATGAGCAAGGTGTCATTCCATTCTGAATAACATGTAGATTTTTTTGAAAAAAATTGAGTTTCGCTCGCGAAAATTGTGAAAGTTATAAACAATTCACTGAAAGAAAAAAGAGGGGTTTTTGCTGCTTGAACATGAACATTGCAAGTGTTATAATTGTGATCTATATTTCAACAGTTATCACCAAGGTCCGTAAACTCTACTAGGTATGCACATCGTCTTCCCATCCGTTTGTGACGTCACGCCCGTCAAAGCATAAGCGTCTCGTCGCTGCAGTAGCGCCGTAACCTATTAATATTCGGGTATATATATATAAAAAAAATATTTATAAATTTGCCCTTACTGCCTAACTTAAGTGCCGCATACTTTTAAACACCAGACATTAAAATTGATAATATAATTATAGAAAGGGTAAACTAAGTTAAATATTTAAGATACTGCTGGAAGAGAGAGGTCGAGTCACTTGATTTATATTATTCAATAAAGTTGATTTCTCCCTCTATTCATAATATATGAAAATTTAAACTAGAAAGGCGATCTTGAACACATAAAATAACTCCAATGATGGGTGCCCTCTATCGCTGCAGAAATTATCTTATGCATCATAATAAAACGATTGTATACAATGCATCTTTTCTTTTCCTCATTTTAGATACATGATCTCATATGATTGGCTTGTGCCCACAGATGAACTTTACAGGAGTTGGAACAGGGCAAGCATATTCATAAAATAATTCAATCATTTATTTCACAATCAATAAAAAACACAATCATTTACAATTGTTAAAGATATCATAAATCATGTTGCATTTTTGAAAAAGCTCAAACAACACTTAGGACTTTAAATAGTTAGCATTTCAAAACTGTATGTATAATATATATATATATATATATATATATATATATATATATATATATATATATATATATATATATATATATATATATATATATATATCACAAAATCAAAACATTTTTGAATTTAGAAATGTTAAATTTTAGAAATTAGGCAGAAAAAGAGGTCTGCTAGATAAGATCTATTTTTGTGATTGATTCTGATATCAGTGTTTGATACACTGTTCAGGAAGCTTTTGTTGATATAATAACAAAAGGAGCTAGTCTTTTGAGGGTAGTTTTTTTCTTTATTCAATTTTATTGTATTGTAAAAACTCCATCCAACACTCCAGATTTCATATGGATTTTCTTTGCCCACCTTCGCAAAGTTCCTAGAGCTAAAAAAGATGTTGACATTGATAAAGCTCTAAAAATTGTTCATAAAACCTTATAAAAGGTTTTACTTAAAGGTGTAATCTAATGAATGAGAAAGGGAGGAGACAAATAACTAAAAAGTAGCAAATATTAAACTATAAATATCTTACCAGGTAATGGGTAGTTTAATTTTTGTCTTAAGAATACGTAGCAATGTCGGCTGTAGTATCTTAAAGTGAAAGCAATTGAAATATCTGCTTCGGTCCAGGTAACCTTTTTCTTTTTACGTAATAATAAATCTAAATGACTCATAGTGAATATATTTTTGAATACTTCTTGAATATATTTTTCAGCCTCTTTCTTTTTAAATTTTGTAGTCTTATTGTTCCAATCCCTCAGTTTTCTATTGAGCACCAGCAGCTGTTGGTTTTTATTATCAATTGTTGCACTGAGACTTGCAACTTTATTGCGCAAAACTTAATTCTCTTGAGCCATCTCAGATATTTGAGTTCTATATTGCTCAATTAACTCATTACTTGTCTACAATAATTAAATAATTAAAGTTAATGTCACATATAGGCCTTATTCGGGTTTCGAAAAGACAGTTTGCAAATATTCAAAAACAACTGCCCAAAACATTATTAGTATTGACAATGCAAAAACTGGCAATATAGTTGGATGATGGATTTTTGATGGTTTGAGAAAAGTCTAAAGTAGAAACCGAATAAGACTATTAAAATAATATACATGTAATCAAGTTTATTCCTATCAAAGGTAAGTACTCACTAATATCGGTGATGTTGGAATGTTAGCACAGTCCTCCATAGGTATGGGTAAAGATGGTTGTTGTGTTTCTGCCAGCAAATTGTCAATTATTTCCTTTTGATCGTATTTCTTAAACCTCTCAGACCTACTAGTTTCGGGTGTTTCTTCGGTCGACTTTTTTTGTACAATAAGTTTAGGAATGGCATGTTTTTTGGTAATTATTGAGTTTACAACAGACTGCCCCGATTTTCTTGAAATTTCGGATTTTAGCTTATTTTGGCCTGAAAAAGCCGAATATGAAGTCAGATTTTGTCGCTCGGTCATCTTTTTTTTTCAAAAACTTGAGCTGACCTGACTTTTTCTAACCTTACTAACCTAACCTCCGAGTTCATAAAAGCATAGAATGTGAAATATATGAATTTAATTATAAAAAAGACAATGTTTTTGATAATAAAATTCATCTATAACATGAATTCTATACTTTTATGAACTCGGATGTTAGGTTAGTAAGGTTAGAAAAAGTCAGGTCAGCTCAAGTTTTTGAAAAAAAAAGATGACCCAGCGACAAAATCTGACTTCATATTCGGCTTTTTCAGGCCAAATTATGCTAAAATCCGAAATTTCAAGAAAATCGGGGCAGTCTGTTGTAAACTCAATAATTACCTGTTTTTTTAGCACTAATTTCACTTTGACAAAATTTTCAAAATCGCTTTCTTCAAAATGATCGGAGCATACATAACTGGTATTGGGATTGAAATTATCTTTACGAAAGCAGTTGAAAATCCATTTTTTTCTAAGACATGGTTTCTTGGGAAAGCTGAAAAAACTTAACCGGCGTTCATTTTTACCAGTATTGCTACAAACAGCCACTGCACAACTTGTAGGCATTTTGTTCAAGTTCAGGAGTATCTAAAACTAAAGTAAACAAAGGTACCCAAATTTCTGAAAGGAAATAATAGGTTTTTGAGTATGTTTAAAAAATAATACAGCGTCTCAAAACAACTATACACTCACATAATACTAGAAAAAGTTCATACAGTCTCAAAAGAAAGTCACTATTTTGGAAAAACTTGAAAAAATGAGCTAAGCATACAAATTGTCCATAAGCGCCAATGTAAACAATGGCGGACTAATCCGTCTAAATCCGTTGACCGTTTGTGACGTCACCCCCCCCCCTTTGCCGCGAGGGGCGCCTAACATCAAAATCGGCAGATTGTGCATACCTATTACCTAGTAGAGTTTACGTACCTTGGTTATCACACTTGCAATGTTCATGTTTATGCAGCAAAAGATTATTAATTAACTAAGGCATAACTAATTGAAAAATCGCGACAAAAATTTTTTGGCGCCATCATTCGCCTATGTAGTAAGTGTCTAAATTTTTTCATTTCTGAATTTTCATATTTAATATGGTAAAATAAATTTTATTGTTAAAGTCTCCCAAATAGACGTGACTTGGGCAAGCGAGATTAACCGATGGATTCAACGTTTAAGTTGGAATTAAGAGAATACATTACAAGATAATGCATAATAGCACGTATTTAGTACAAAGGATGAAACTAGAATTTAGCTACTATATGAAACACATCCTTTATATCTGTTAAACTGTTGTCGTAATAATGTTAGGAGGTGTTGAATAATGTCAATGCTTATATTCGACAAGTTTTAATGAGCAAAACACAACTCTATGCGACCCTAGCGGCGTAAGCTGGAACTTCCCGAAACGAGTATTCGTTTTTCGTTCGATTTGACGATTCGACCGGTGCTTGAGAACGTACGTTTATTTGTTTATTGTTATTGGCTTTTTATTCTGATAAAAAAATATGAATACAAAAATACAGTGAAGAACACTAATTGCTGTGTTTATGGATGCAGCTCCAAAAAATCTAGGAATCCTGAAATCCATTTTCATTATTTCCCAAGTAAAAATCAAAAAGTTCACATAACCAACAAAAGAGGAATCGTAGAAGAAGTTGATCGACGTAAAGCCTGGGAGAATGTTTTGTTGATGGGAAAACCAGTAACCAAGCATATGAGAGTATGCTCACGACATTTCAGTCCTGAAGATTATAGAATGAAAACAGGTAAGAGTGGAATTGATATCAATTGAAAGCGTTCTTCATGTGTCTTGAAATAATTTCAGGGACTCTCCATATGAAAATATCTCCGCGACTGTGAACAATGCAAAGGGCTACTTTTCAAGAAAATTCTATTCGGCTGGTGGATTCTCCTGATTTTTTGGTGCCACTGGACTCACATCATAACCAAGTGATATTCGTGATATTACGAGAGTTAAGCATGAACTGGACTTTCGCAGGGTTGATTACCAGGAGGTGAATAGGGGTTTGCTACTGTTAGATTGGAATGAGGTTTTTATTGGTAATTGTATTGAAGGGAATACTGTGAAATTTTATTCCATTTTAAATGATTTAATTGATAAACATGTACCTCTTAAAAGGGGATTCTGATAGTACGTATCCTTGCTGGTATTCACATTCTTTAATTTCGTTGATTATTGATAAGAAAAAGATACATAAAAAATGGCTACAGTTCAATGTCTCCAGTGATGGAATTAAATTTAGAGAACTTAGGGCAAAGTGTATCCGTTAATCTAGGATTGGCCGACAAATATATATTGATGAAATTGAATGTAAGACAAAAAAGAATTTGAAAAATTTTTGGAACTATGTAAGTTCTCTTTCTAAAAACAATAATATTCCTGAGGAAGTATTTTTTAATAATTTAAAGAGTAACAACTGCAAGAAAGCTTGTAACTTGTTTGCTAATCATTTTGAACTTGTTCATTTGAACGCTGGTTCTTCTTTTCATCATCAATTGTTATTGAATGGTGATCTTGATTTTACTGTTAATAAGGAAGATATTATAAATGCTATTAAGAACTTGAAAGAATCAAACTCTGTGGGACCTGATGGTTTATCTGTGTTATTTGTTAAAAATTGTTCGAGCTCCACAAAACTCTTGTTAGACCTATATTACTTTATGGGTCCGTTATATGGTCTCCCTCTAAGATTACTCATGTTACAATTCTGGAATCTGTCCAACACAAATTTTTCAGATATGTAGCTTATAAAATAGGGAAAAGGTTCCAGTTTAATGAACATGACTTCAAAATTTGCTTTTTCAATCAAATTAGAGTCCATCAAATCTCTATATATTTATCAGGATATGTATTTTCTGAAGAAAGTTTTTTTGGGTCTTATAAACTGTGATAGTGTATCAAATCTACTTGCTATAAAAAATGTTTCCTATACGTTGAGGCACTGGAGAGAGCTTGTGGAGGTGCATACCGATAAAAATTATCATAATACAATTCATCGGTTTTTAGACTAAGGCAAAAGTGGAATAAAATCGTGATTCCTTCTACAACTTAAAATACTAAAAGTTTAAGTTTATTTAAAAAGAACTGAAACAAATTGTTGATAGGTATTTCTAGGCTGGTTATGATTGTTAAACTCTTCTACTGTGCAACTTGGAAAATATGTTATGGTTGTTCAGTGACATATTTATATATTGTTATTATTACTTGTTTACTGAATTTGTATTTATACTTATTGTATGAAAAGGATCATTGATCCGTTGACTTTATAAAAAAATAAAATAAAAATAATATAAATATATATATCTCTTTATTTCAAAATGAGTTACAATCCCAAAAGGTGTCAAACTATACAGGAAATGCAACTAAAAAGAAACAGTGTCAAAAACAAAATTGAAACTAATTTATGTTTAGGAATTCATGTAAACTATAGGGTTCCAAAACAATCGAATATTTTTTAACTTCCTTCCTGAAGCAATTCTGTGTTCTTAGATGTTGTAGCCTACTTGGTATCTTGTTGAAGAATCTGATGCATCTAAATATGTTCCCCTCTCGGTAAATGACAGTCTATGACTCGGATATATGATGTCATTAGATCTTGTTGGATAACTGTGATGTCTTTCTGCTTGGAAGTAGCCCATGTTGCGAACTGAGAACATCAAGCACTCCTAGATATAAAGAGCGTATATTGTAAGGAGTCCATGCCTTCTGAATACTCCTCTACAACTTTCTCTTATCTTCATTTTGAATATAATTCTTATCAAAACTGCAATTAAGTGCATAAGATGTTCATCAGTGGCACATCCAAGCTGTGCAAAGAGGTTGAAGAATGTCGTGATAAGCGACGAAGGCATGGTCTGTTGCCAGGAGATCGCAAGTGAATCCAAAATTAATTCTAACCTCAACACGCATCAAGACGTGATTGACGTAGATGCTGTAAATTCAGATATTTTTTGTGCTGACGACATAGAAAACATGGATGAAAATCCAACAGCTAGAGAGATAAAGTATCTAAAGATTATAATAAGACACAAGGATTTCATTATTCGGGAATTGCAAAATAAACTGCAATGTCGTGAAGAAATCAACCAGAAACCAGATATCAGCTACTCACAAATAGTAAGCAATACCCATCTTGTCCCTAAACCCCTCGAAGGGCTCAAGTGTGACAGGGTAAATGTAAACGGGACCGCTTCAAAACATAACCTTGGTGCCATACCTAGGTCCCATAAACCGGCAGTGTCTATGAATTCGGCTGACCAACGTAAACGTAAATACTCAGTAAACGACAGTAATCAACAAAATCACGATTCAAACACAAATAAACTGCTGATTACAACTGAACAACTTAATAAAGCCATTCAGGAAGCCAAGACGAGTACCACTTTGAGAAACATTCAACGGCTCAATCAACCCAATAGAGATAACCAAGAGTTAATTGGAAATGATGATTGGACACAAGCTGCACACAAGAGGAAACGCAGATATCTGGTCGGGCAAACTGAGCAAGTTTGTGAGGTGGAAACGGTCCCAAGACTGGTTTCACTCCATGTTACAAGACTCAAACCAAACACCAAACCAGAAGAACTTGGAAAATTCCTACAACCATCTCTGCCTGGTCTTGAATGCGAACCACACCCTTCCAAAAGACCAGATCTGTATGCATCAGCCAAGGTGACAATCAAACGCGATCTTCTGAAACAAGCATGGAGACGGGAAGTTTGGCCAACTGGAGCACTGGTGTCTTTTTTTGCCAACAAGAGGATGATTCCAAAGTCGGAGGATCCTTCTCAACAGAAAGAGATGAAACCTATAAACCATCCCAATCAACCAGGGAAGTCAAAACTAGTGACGTGAAGAAGAAGGTGAGTGACGTCAAACTCGGTCCAAAACTAAAAACTTCAGGAGAAAATATCAGGATATTTCATGTAAATATTCAATGTCTAGCAAATAAGGTAAACGAATTATGTACTTTCACTGACAATTCAGATTTCGATATAATTTGTCTGTCCGAGCACTGGCAAACAACTGATAATTTGTCCACTATAAATATTAGAAATTTTTATCTTGCCTCACAATTTTGTCGAAAACAATATCAACATGGAGGTGTTGCGATCTACTGTAGAAACAATTTGAACACGAAAAATTTGAATCTGAGCAAGTTTAGTCAAGAAATTCAATCTGAGTTCTGTGGCATTCTCCTGCAGTCCTTGGATATCTTGGTAATAACAATTTACAGGTCATGTACGGGAGACGTTAACCTTTTCATTAACAATCTCGAAATTCTGATATCCACTTACTTTAAACTACATAAAAAAATTGTCTTGGTTGGGGATTTTAACATTAATTTCATGTCAAACTCATTACCCCTCTTCAATCTGAAATGCATGCTTCAATCTTTCGGATTGGAAATAATGATATCAGACTACACTAGAGTCTCTTCATTATCCGCAACATGCATTGATAACATATTTTCTAATGTGAATATACACACCAGTAAAGCAGGAGTCCTGGATCCTTGCCTGTCTGATCATAAGGGACAATTCTTGTACATATCTACCAATAAATTCGTAGATCAGGAATCTGATATATTTAGAATTTGCTTTACAAAGAAAGGATTTGTGAAATTCAACACATCACTCCTCCATGTGGATTGGGATATCCTCGATTCTCCCGATCGGAATATTAATAATATGTGCAATTTTTTCATCAATACTTTACAGGAGATCATGAGGCAATCATTTCCTCTAAGGAAAAAGAAGACAAGCGACCATAAAATCAAGATAAACTGGTACAATGATGAACTCAAAACAATGAGAAGTAACTTGGAGGCTGTCAAAGTTATATCAGACGTGACTGGATGCAATAAGGATATTGGAATCTATAAACAATTGAAGAAAACGTATCATTTCAAACTATTAGAACAAAAAAAACGCGCTTATGACGAATACATAGTTAACTCTGCCAATAAGTCTAAAGCTTGCTGGGATATAATAAACTCAGAGAGGAATTCAATAAATAAAAGCAAGGTTTCCAATGAATTTTCGGAAAACGAATTCAACGACTTTTTTTGCACCATAGCCGAAGAAACAATAAAATCTCTTCCGCAACTGGACGTTGATCGTGAATACAATTTTAAAAAATTCCCCTCTCCTGTTGAGACCTTCTACTTGGAACCTGTTTGTCAATATGAAGTTCATAGTGCCATAAAAAAATTGAGTAATTCTAGTTCTAGAGATGTTCATGAATTGAACAGCCACTTAATAAAAGAAATAGCTGAACAAATCGTCAAGCCATTAACTATTTTAATAAACCAGATCTTCAGCAAGGGATTCTTTCCAAGTATTCTCAAAATTACTAGAGTTATACCTGTTTTTAAAAAGGGTGACAAATCATCCTTAGATAATTATCGCCCAATTAGCATAATTTCTATAATTGGGAAAATTGTGGAATTGATTCTGAAGGATCGTCTTTGTTCTTATTTTGAAAACAGGTTTTACTTCAGCGAATCACAATATGGTTTTCGCAAGAATAAATCTACCACTCGGGCAGCTTTTCGTGTGGTGACTGACGTAGTCGAGGGCCTTGATCAGTGTAGACATACGTCATTAACACTGTGTGACCTGACCAAGGCTTTTGACTGTGTGTCGCATGCGATACTTTTGGACAAGTTGAGTCATTACGGACTGAGAGGCACCATCTTAGACCTCATTAGTTCTTACCTCAACGACAGGTATCAGTGTGTGGACTTGAATAACAGGAAATCAGATAGCAAAAAAATTGAACATGGTGTTCCTCAAGGATCCGTACTTGGACCATTTCTCTTCTTGGTGTATATAAACGACTTATGTCAGGCTATTGCACCAATAAAATGCGTTTTATTTGCTGATGACACCACACTGATATGCTCGGGTAAATCATGCGATACTCTACCTAAGGTTGCAGAACAGGAAAAAAACGAGGCAAAAATCTGGTTCACGAGAAATAAACTCAAACTAAATGAGGACAAAACTCAAAATTTGATTGTCTCTTCAAATCCTCTTTATCAAAGAGGGCAGAATATTTCACTATTGGGTTTTAGAATTGATGATCGATTAAATTGGTCTAGCCACGTGGAATATGTGCTTGGCAAATTATCTACTGTCCTATTTGTATTGAGGCAACTCAAACCTGTTACTAACATGAACGTTCTCAAGATCACATACTTTTCTCTTTTTCATTCGGTAATATCCTACGGAATTCTTCTTTGGGGTAACTCCAGTAATGCAATAAGGGTTTTCAGATCACAGAAAAAGGCAATAAGAATCTTGGCAAATCTTGGCTATAGAGATCATTGCCAACACCATTTTATTGAACTAAGCATAATGCCACTTCCCACCCTATATATATTCACAACTTTACTGGAAGTACATAATAACAGGGGCACATTTTCTAGGCACTCAGATCTACACAATCACAATACCAGATCAGCTGACTTGTTTAAATTACCACGGCACAGATTGGTCGCAAGTGCAAAAAACTCGCTGAATCTAAATTTATACAACACTCTAGATAGATCAGTAAAGCTCCTAGAATTCAAAAAATTTAAAACAACAATCAAAAGATTTCTACTCGAAAATTGTTTCTACAGTGTGTCGGGATACCTTCTAAAAGCCAACTCTCTTAAAGCCTAGACTACAAGGTGTCTGCCAGTGTTTCTTTGTCGCTCATGTTGGACATTTGTTTTTATATGTCCTTCATTTGTTCATCAATGTGATCTTACAATTTTGGTACTGATGTGTTATATCTTTTATCTTATATTTGTTCTTGTTAAGTTATGTCATTTTAATGTGTAACAACTATTGTATTGTACTGTTTGTGACAAAATCTGACTTGCCATAAACATTCTTGTATGTAACATGGTTAAATAAACTATCTATCTATCTATCTATCTATAGCCCGCTTCTGGATCACAAAGATGTGTTGAACACTGGAACAGGATCCCCAAAACATGATTGCATATCTTGCACTTGCCTCGAAACAGGCGTAATAAAAAACTTTCAAAGTCGCTTCATCCATATGAAAGGAATACTTCTGAGAGCATATGTAGTGCAGTTTAGTTTCTTACTGATATTTTTTACGTGTTCTTCCCAATTTAAAAATTCATCAAGGTGGACTCCAAGAAATTTAGATGATTTAACTAATGGTTGAACTATGTTCCCTATTTCAATTTCCTCTGGTATTCTAGCTCTTGCCTGTCTTATTCTAAAGCGAATTGTTGCTTTTTCTTTATTTAGTATTAATTTATTTTTGTTAAACCAGTTCTCTATCATTGTGAAATGTTTCCTCGCCCTATCTATGGTTCCTTTTAAAGTCACCAGGATATTTGTATCATCAGCGTATTGAGTGATATGTGGCTCATTTTCCAATTATTGTGTAGAGGAATCCATCCAGTCACTCTCTGTTTCTGTATCATCCTGTTCATTTTCTCCTTCTTGTACAGGCTCTCGGCTTGAAAATTCCAAGTCATTCACAAAAATTATAAACAAGAGAGGTCCTAGGAGGCAACTAGGATGATTCCTTGTTGTATTCCCCGGTACCGTGTTTTCTTTTATATGTGATACTCCTTTGATGTAATTTTTCTCGATCACGACACATTGTTTACTTTGGAGTAGGTATGTATTCAGCCATTTATAGGCTCGTCCTCTTATGCCATATTTCCACAGCTTCTTTAAAAGGAAAGATTAACAAGATCCACAATCGAAGCCAAAAATTTTTCAGTTGAAAAATAGGTTTGAGAACAATAAACACTAATAAACAATCTCACAAATACAAATAGGCTAATAAGTATAATCATTAGGGATGCCGATTCTGAAATCGATTTTTCAGAGATCGATCTCTTTCGCTCCAAAAAATCGATTCTTTAATCGATTTTTTAGGAACTATCGATTCACCAAATCGATTATTTTTTAACGAAAATCGATCGGCGATTTTTACTTTCATAGACACAGAAAAAATTCACAAATAGTTTAATAATCCATGAGTGATGTGATGAATTGAATGGTATATTATATAAAAAGATGAACAGTCAACACAGAACACAGCTGAAAGTGAGAGCCCCTGCCCCACGCAGGCGCGCTGCTCACAGCTGTTGCTTTCAGTGTCGACGTGAGACCCGAGACATGTAAGTGTTTTGAGTACTGACACAGAATGAATATTCTTTCTTATTCTGTGGTTTCTGAGCTGCACAAGTGTCAAGACTCAAGACTGTCAAGTGTCAAGTAGCTGAAATAGCAAGGGTTTTATTACTGTTATTGGCTAAAATAGTGAAAACTAAAAATTAATAAGAAATGGACACGGAAAACGAACCCTCTAGAAGCAGGGAAGATTCTAATAGCTCTGATTCCTCTAAATTACTTTTAAAGACTGAGAATTTATGTTCCTTTGTTAATGACAATTTATTTTTGTTTTATCATTGTTAATAAATGTTTAATACTTTTTCGTTTTATTCACGATATTCCTCAAGTATTTCGTAATGATACCTACTCTGAAACATAACATTTTTTTTTAATTTGGCGCGGTTTGTGATTCGAATCGATTTTTGAGAATCGATTCATTTCTACCCTGATTTTTATTGAATCGATTTTTCAGGGTTCCGATTCGAATCGATTCAAAAATCGATCCATGTTTGAAAAAATCGGCATCCCTAATAATCATAAAAGAGTACTCGTTTCGGGAACAGCTGATACGGCGAATGCAGCGCCACCATCGGTAATTATTTTTCCCAAGTGTGGAAACATGAAAATCATAGTTTTGCATACTGTCACCGAGAATTTGTATCAGATGTGAATATTTACTAAGAATCCATCTGTCCATTGTCCCTATATTCTGAATAATCATGTTTTCAACACCTTGTGCAGCTTCAACCTGTAACGGGTTAATTCACCGATTAGCCAACGCCACTGAATTGTTTATTTAGGTACCGTGAATTCACGCTTCACTTTTGTTCTCTGTGGTTAATGACCTGCGTATTAACGAGAGTATCTAGCTAGTGTCGGAAGATTGCAATCGTTCGTTCTTTTTAGTGTTGTAAATATCCGTATCCTTTCGATATTCGTATAATCCGTATTCGGAACCAAGAAAAATCCGTATCCAGTGCCCGGATACGTATCCAAAAGTTCAATCATATAAAAGGCAACCATAAATACACCACGACATCGGACCCGGGTGACCAAAGGATACGGAATCGGACTGGATACGGAATCGGATACGAATTCTATGCAAACGCAACAGCGCAGAGAGCAAATAAAAATAAAATGAAGAGCTAAACAAACAGAATAAATATAAAATAATTAGA
The DNA here is from genome assembly GCA_030704885.1 of Cynegetis impunctata. Taxonomy (NCBI): domain Eukaryota; kingdom Metazoa; phylum Arthropoda; class Insecta; order Coleoptera; family Coccinellidae; genus Cynegetis; species Cynegetis impunctata. The sequence continues at coordinate 742,647 of JARQZK010000755.1, forward strand.
GAGCTTTAAAGTCTGTGAGACACGGGGTCATTTTGGCAAAAAAATTCGTAAATATTTAATATTAATTTTTCATGAATTTATTGCAGCGTGTATAAAAAACGCGTGAATAACAAAAAAACAACATAAACATTTGACAAAATACAAATACCTGTCAAATTTTCATGTCAATTTTGTTTTGATTTCCGACCTACACTGCAATATTTTATGAAAAATTATGCAAAATATTTAAGAATATTTTTTGTCAAAAATGACCGTGTCTTTTGGGCTTTAAATATTATAACATACATTTTATGCGAAACAAGGTAGTGTTACGAATTTTGTCAGAAGTTAAATTAAATTGAAGATTTCAAGTAATTACTGAAAGATCGGTATTCCTCATTAAAAATATTTAGATCTACCATTAAATTGATTCAGTTAGCAACGCTGCAGGCGTAATCGCGTAACGTATAAAAATGTTTATTCATAATGTAGGGAGTGAAAATTAAATAGGACGATGGATACGGAACCGCTGCTGGCAACCGTCAGTGACGATTGTCAGTAGGGATGTGAATAAATAATCGATTTTTATTTTAATCGATTTTTTTTTTTCATTGTCGATTTTTTATAATCGATTTTACTAATGGTAAACATCGATTTTTAATAAATCGATTATAAGAATTACACATTTTAAATCGATTTTTGTAACGGGAGCTATCTGTGCGATGGATGAAAAAATGGATAAGTTTACTGAACAAGTCGATAAAAAATCAGCGCCATCTGTACGTACTAATATATAATAAGTTGTGATCTTTTTTGTTTATACCATAGAAATCTTAATATATATCTGTACTCAATATTCAGTATATATCTATGGTTTTTATTTTCATCTTTGAAGTGTCAAAATAATTGTCGTTAACCATAAAAATGTCTTCCTCTAGTAAAACTCCTACTAAAATTTGCTGGCGACAGTAAGAAAATATGAAAATGGTCCATTTGGCTATTTTTTGATACTTATTATCTTGAATAGTTTTCACTTCAATTGAATTAAAATTAGATATTCATAATTTCCACTAATACATCGAATAGGCATTTTTCGTATAGAAAGTCGAAGTATAAATAAAAATCAATTATTTTTCTTTTAAATCGATTTTTCACAAATCGATTTATCTTTAATCAAAAAAAATCGATTATTGACTAATCGATTTTTCCGAATCGAGCTCACATCCCTAATTGTCAGCACCGCCACCGTATCCATCCTTCATGGCGCATTCGCTTCGCGCATTCGGAATTTGTTTCCATTCAGCACTAGCCATCCACTCTGATTCCGTATCCAAATATTCCGAATCCGTATTCACACAGTCAGTCTGTGTGAATACGGAATATACGGAGCCTTTCAATATTCGGATTCAACGGAAATTTGGATACGTATCCAGACATCACTAGTTCTTTTAGCAGCCGGTGGTCGAACTAATAACATCTTTAAATATTAGAATTATATGCAATAAGTTGAAAGTTTGTTGAAAATTATTAAAATTTATTAAAATATCTGTGGCATCTAATTGATAGATGGTAAGTTTTGAGAAGAATCTTATTTCGTATTAATGCATTATCTTGAAAATCTGAATTGATTGCTTATTTCATTTTTCCGCCATTTCGATTTTTTTCATTTACCTATATTAAATTATTTATCTTTCTATATTGAAATAATCATCTCGCATTTCCTAATTTAAAATATTTCTAATTCATTTGCTTGTTTAATTCTCTCAATTTAACACAAGATTTCTGTAGGATAGTGATGGCAAATTTCACATGATCATATCTGATGTTCGGTTTAATGTTGGAACATATGCTGTCTTTCTTAGCATTTTTGCTTGAGACAAATCTAAATGTTAATTTGAATTGGCCATCGATACCCTACAGATATCTTTGAACATATTTAGTCAGAGATTGTGTGTTGATTTGCCCCGAATTATTTTAGCCACCTGGTCTGGGTTAGAAATCCACTTTGTCTGGATTTTAAAAACACTTGGTTGGAGTTTGGGAAGAATCCTCGTTATCTGGAACTACAATTCACGTTATCTGGAACTACAATTCTCGTTATCTGGAGCTAAAATCCACGTTATCTGGGGCTGATATTCCCACTGGAAGCTGAACCAGGGAAGAAGTCAAGAGAATCTCAAAAGTCGATACTAATAAAAAACAACAAGATAAGTCTTTATATGTAATAGAAAACAGTAAATACCTTCATTTTACTTAGTAGTTATTATTCCTGAGAACAAACCTAGAACCTTTATATGTTAACCAATCTCCCTGCTAGTCAGGGCATATAAAAATATCTTTTTTAAAAAGGGGGTTGGTTACAAACCTTATCATACCACATTTTGGTAAATTTAGTTGCCTGCCAGATTTTGTTACAGAAAAGTTTGTTGATGTGGCATCCCTGAACGTCAAAACTAATGAAATGGCCTAAAATTATATATTTGAATTTATTTTGATTGGTTTGTGAAAAAACTCACTTTTTATGTTATGAGAGACGAGTGTAAACCTCAAAGCATCAGCGCCACACTCTGGAATACCTAGAGGGAACATTTTCTTCTGCTCCTGCAGGGTTTTTTTGAGTTCTTCTGGAGAAAGTATACCTACCAATTGATTAGCCTGGGCTGCTTCTTTCAAACTCTGGAAAATAACAAAAAAAATGAGCTTGGAACAAAAAAATTGTAATAAAGTTAACTAGCAATATAAAGCTACATAATACAGAATCAAAAAATTAAGGTCCGAGCTTCACAAACTTGAATTTAACTTAAGTAATAGGAGCATAGTTTATAATATTAATTAAAGGTTTATTTCATCAGTAGGAATCAAAGACCTTACAACGTTGTAAGGTCTTTGGTAGGAATACTTAAGCGAGTTAGATATTGACCCATTTTTTTGGTTTAAACGATAAACATTCTAGTTTTTGCAATATATGGAGTTTTAACCATTTTCTAACAAAAGCCCGAGTTATATAATACCAGTGAATAATACTTCACATAATGTATTCCCAATGTTAAGGAATTGAATAAAATTGTTAAATGTTTTCATTATTTAATTTAATCAAGGAAAAAACATTCATTAATAGCACAATTCTTCCACGTACCTATTCACATAAGTTATAAACAAAGAGAATTGCAACTCTAAACCGTTTTTAAGTGAGACTACACCCTAATTAAACCGTAAACCAAAAGCCAATCAATATTTCGAGCTTTCATTTATAAGTAACTTCAAGTTTAAGCCTTCAAAATTGAATTCAATGATATGAAAGCTATTCCATTAATGAGAATAAATTAATATGGGTAAGAAATATTTACAATTTTTTTTGTTAAATACTACGAAATATAATTTTCAAAATTTAGATTTACAACACATAATCTTGAGATAATTACCTCTAATGTAGTTCCTTCGATAACACTTTCTGGGGCAATGACGTTCCCCAAACTTTTAGACATTTTTCTTCCCTGCGAATCACAAATGATACCATGAAGCAATACTTTTTTGAACGGTAACTGACCAGTAATTTCAGTACCTAACATTACCATCCTAGCTACCCAGAAGAATAAAATGTCGTGTCCAGTTTCCATCAGACTTAGTGGGTAGTACTTCGAGAAATCAGCTGTCTGAAATTAAGCAAATATGAGTTATTCCATTAAAACTTTACAGAAAATTTTTAGTGTGCTGATACAAAAAAATAAGAATAAAGTAGAAACTTTAAAATAAAAACACTTGGCTTATGTTTCACAATATAAAAAATATTTAGATACTGTATTTAGCAGTAACGAAAAGTTGACATGTTCCGAGTTATGAACTCATTATCAGTCTTGATAATGAGTTCATAACTCGAAACATGTCAACTTTTCGTTTCTGCTAAATACAGTATCTAAATATTTTTTTATATTGTGAAACATAAGCCAAGTGTTTTTATTTTAAAGTTTATACTTTATTCTTTATGATGTTTCACCAAGTGATGTGCGAGAATTCAATCTCAGTTATTAAAAAACAAATAAGAGAAGAAAGCTAATTCATAGAGATTTTTGAAAACATCGAATCCTATTATTTTATTCCGTTGAACACGATTTCATTGTGAAGTCGATACATGCTGCAACTTGAGAAATATATCAGTAAAATAAATTTACACGTGTTTCGGATTTTTTTGGTCCTCATCAGAACAGCGTAGCCAAGTTGGGGTTGAACAAACTTGGAAATGAAAAAATAAAACAAACGAAATCCCTCAGTGTAGAAGATCACTGCAGATTTGCAGCTTCAGCTTGAACACTCTAAATTTAGGAGAAATATCTTCGCATCATAAAATGCAATATAACTAAATCATAAAATACAATATATATTAATCAGGGAAATAGCAAGATATAGCAAACTTTTTAATTTCCCGCTTAAAGACTATTGTATATTAAATATTGTATTATAT
>JARQZK010000756.1:0-5000 GCA_030704885.1 Cynegetis impunctata
AAAATTATTCTGATACCATTTGCAACCTGTTGTAAGATTTTTAGAAAGTTAACCTCTGTGGAGGACTCGTCACTAAGTAATAAAATCTGCGAATCTGTTGAAAAGACTATTTTACATTTAGTTTTTTATTGAAATGGATTCAATTTATCCAAAGATAACTTAGTTTTATGTGTACCATAGCAGAAACATTCTTACTATATATATGGATCTGAGATGAGGTTTAATAATCAAATTGCTTGTCTGTACAATATGCTATTCTTGAAAAAAGGGTTATTGGTTGTATGAATGTTTTACGTTGTCTCATTGTTTCAAGTGCTCGCTTTTTTCGTTAGTCATGTTTGAATTGGTGTTCCCGAAATATGTCTAAAATCTGCTTAGATTGTTTCGGATATTAAGAATTTCCCTTCACCTTCGACCATTTTGTATTTATTAAATGTACTATAGTCATAGTTCAATATTTTTTGTCAATATATTTAGTGCCGTAGTCCTTCTCTGAATTAACTTCCATCTATTCCATGTTTTATTACAGTTCAGTTGTGTGGAGGTCATCAAGAATATTTCTCAGTATAACTTCGTCGGGTTATTACCCAGCAAATACATGAGAAACGCTGATTTTCTTCTAGGTGATGGTGTTTTATTCTCTAATTAACTTGCAGACACCAACGGAAAAAATAATGCTGACCACATGACCGACTAATATCACACGAAGACGTGTTTCTTCATTGTTACTGTTGGGTAGGAAAGTTTACTTTAAAGGCGTAACAAAAAACCCGAATTCGTATGACACGCGTGGATCACTTGGTCAGCATTATTTACTTTTGGAAATCTGCAAGTTGACTCGAGTATGGTCAGTCTGGTATACATAATTTCTCAACATTAGTTCATCTGTAATATGATATGATTCAATTTTCACTCTATTTGCCACATAACAAATTATAAAAAGCGCATATAGATATTTCCTAAAACTGTTTGTATTATCTCTCTGCTGTGTTCATATAGTAACCTTTAGGCTTAAAGTGCTTTCAAAAGCTTGCATTTAACATTTTATCACTAGTTTTCTTGTGGAAATATTACATGCCAATTTTGGATGAATGAAGATTTATGTTTGCGATGGGTTTTTTCGTTTCAGTGCATGCTATCTGTTTTATTTAAAATATGAACAGGAGTAAATGGTCAGCTGTGATTGAACTTTTGATAGGCTGAATGCACTTATACAGGATGATCAATATTATTCGAATTTTTAGATCGGTCAGAGTCACGGGGGATTTTTGGGATTATTACAGAGGGCCCTCGCGAGGGCATCCCCTCACATCTGGTTCGAGAGGTCAGAAGTTCGTGATCGACATGCTGTTACTAATAAGTGAGTATAATAATCAATCCATGTATAATATACTATATGACCAAGGTCCATCTCATATAACACATGAAGTGATCAAGGAAAACTTTTCTATAGTAGAGTAGACATCTTTATGTTAGGAAGTATATGCTGCCAACACAACACAACGACAGCATTCTGCATTTTCGTTCTAAATGAATGTTTAGGTACATATTGTAATTACCTCTATATTTTTGTCAATGATTACTAAATCTTCCAAGACTTGGTGTTATAATGGCGATCTCATCTTCAACCCACAACGAGCAGAAAGTGTGAAATGTTGCAATAGCTATACTCCCGATATTCCGAACTTAAATTTAGGCAACGACATCCGTTGAAGTAAATTTTTGCAAAATATTTAGAATGAAATGTAGATTACAACTAGGGATGGGTTGAGTTGTGAACCAAGTTTGTAGAAGAGTAAGAGTTGATGAGGCGTCTTGTACACTTGAGTAGTTTTCAGCCGATCTTCAGATGAACATTCAATAAATATGTTTTATCTACTGATGTATTGCCACACATGTTGCATTGTGGGAAATCGCTCATTAATAGTATAAAAAAATGAATATTCTGAAAATCAACTTCTTGAAAACAGTTTTTTTATCAATAATAATAAGAAGAGTATTTCGAGTTGAAAAAAACAAAATAAATATTTATTAATTCAAATCAAACACTTGGCTTACTGTTTCATAAATATATATTGAAAATTAATAAAAATTAGCAAAAAGTTGTCAACATGTTTCGGGTAGTGAACCCATTCTCAAGACTAATACAGGAGAGATACAAGTGTTTGATTTGAATTAATAATATTTAATCATGTTTCACCGAGAGCTAAGCGAGGATTCAATCTCATTTATTAAAATAAATATTTTTAGAATACATTATTTATATATATATATATATATATATATATATATATATATATATATATATATATATATATATATATATATATATATATATATATAAATTCGATGGACGATGAATCAACTCTGTGTAGTTCATATTTTGTATTAAAAATTAAATAATAAGAAAAACAACTGGTCTAAAAACCACAAAATAAAAATAACTTTTTTATTCGACTAGTTTCGCCTGTTACAGCATTATCAAGACTGAATACATGTATTCAGTCTTGATAACAGGCGAAACTAGTCGAATAAAAAAGTTATTTTCATTTGTGGTTTTAGACAAGTTGTTTTCTTATTATTTAATTTTTAATATATATATATATAATATTATATTTATCTATATATATATATATATATATATATATATATAGATATATATATATATATATTGATATATATATATATATATATATATATATATATATATATATATATATATATATATATATATATATATATATATATATATATATATATATATATTGCACAACACAGACAAAGCAATTACAAATAGAACAGGTTTTCCTTCTCCTCATATACCTACCATAATTAAATGATAACATATCATATCTTGTAAAATACAACATCTGAATAGCTCTTACAGTGTAAAATCAAATTAAACAAATCTACATTAATTTGACATCTAATAAACAGAAATACTTTATAGTGTTTATTGTGGAAAGATTGTGATGAATCAGAAGAAAGATCAAAAGAACGAATATATAAAAACATGAAAAGTAGCAGTAATCAACCATAGAACTAATGAAAAACATAATCTTTACCATGCTTGTACAAAAATTTAAAAATATAATAGAGAAAGATTGAAAATATAGGAACATTTTTAGAATGTTACATATCTAAAAAATATTATACGAATACTATGAATGAAATACAGCGAATAATAAACATTTTCAAACAATAATATATTCAGATTGATTTTTCTAACTCAACGTGAATCATAACTTAACATCATACTTAATTACAAACAACCTAACTTCAACCATATTATCCGCAAAATTAACAACTCTTAACACGCACAAACCACACCCTCTGCATTTGAGCTGCTATTTAATAAAAGCGAAATGTTTTGTTCATTTCCATAACGAGTCTTTTCTTACTCTGAAAACTATACATACATATATATATATATATATATATATATATATATATATATATATATATATATATATAATTTAAGAAAGAGGAAATCTTTGCTGACCAGTTAGGATAAAGCTAGGAGAAAACTCGTAGGGTACGCAGCATGCAGGAAGTTTACTCTTATAACACTTTCCAATATTTCGACAATGTTTATTACAAAGTGAGCTAGGACAGATAGTGGAAAAAACAACAATTAACTTACAGTGTCCATGAGATTTTATGCAAAGATCTTAAAACAAATTTAATCTTGACGTTAACAACAAAAGTGCACATGTTCAGAACAAATTCAGTGAGAGGAACTTATAAATGCCACCATCACCAAATTTGAACAATTAAAGTGGTAAGTTAATTGTAAGTTAATGATTGTTTTTTCCACTATCTACTATATGTTGTTTTTTCCACTATCTGTCCTAGTTCACTTTGTAATAATATTGTAGCATTCCCTGATGATGACAATAAACATTGTCGAAATATTGGAAAAAGTGTTATAAGAGTATACTTCCTGCATGCTGCTTACCCAACGAGTTTTCTCCTAGCTTTATATATATATATATATATATATATATATATATATATATATATATATATATATATATATATATATATATATACAGGGTGTTCTACAAGCTCTATGACAAACTTTGACAGATGGTAGGTCACTTGATTTTAAACATTTTCTTTTTAATAAACATAGGTCCGATTCGTTGTTGTTTAGAAGTTACAAGTATTTGAAGAATCGTAATTTTTTCAGTCAAGCAGGAAGTGATAGAAAGTCACTAAGCATGTTGAACAATGCACACTTATAAAATATACACCTGCTTCAATAAAAAACGTACGCTGATAAATAGAAATATCGGTTGTTATGACAATAATTATTGAAAATGTGATAGATGATGTCCTTGATAACCCTTCAATCAGTGTTCGGCGTATATCTAGTAACCTTCCTGTATCACCGAATTTTGTATGGCGTGTATTGAACAGAGAAATGTTACAACCGTTTCATCGGCAAAATGAACAGGCGTTGCATGCTGGAGATTCCCCACAGCGATTAAGATTTTGTCGCTGGTTACTTCAGCAACAAGCACAAAATGATAGATTCATTTCGCTCGTCATGTAGTCTGATGAAGCGTGCTTTACTAGGGATGGCATAAATAATATTCATAATGAACATGTATGGGCGTTGCAAAATCCACATGCAATTAGACAAAGACGATTTCAGCATCGATAAAGTGTCAACGTTTGAATTTTTATAATTAATTGTTAATAAAGTTTGAATGCTTGTAACTTCTAAACAAAAACGAATCGGGCCTATGTTTATTGAAAAAAATATGTTCAAAATCAAGCAACCTACCTTCTGTCAAAGTTTGTCATAGAGCTTGTAGAACACCCTGTATATATATATATATATATATATATATATATATATATATATATATATATATATATATATATATATATATATATATATATATATATCATCGACATCATCATTATCAAAGTTTATTTACACAAAATATGATAACATGTATAACAATAGTAGGTACAGTACTACAAATAAA
>JARQZK010000756.1:10000-27500 GCA_030704885.1 Cynegetis impunctata
CTGACCTGACTTTTTCTAAGCTTACTAACCTAACCTTCGAGTTCATAAAAGTATAAAATTCATGAAATAGATGAATTTTATTATCAAAAAGACAATGTTTTTATTATATCTATGAAAAAATAGATGTCTATACCAAAGAATTTATTAAAATTTTTTTGTTTAGGTCTAAATGTATATTTTATTATTTTATTTTGTTTTTATTTTATTAAGTTTTGTTTGACTTTTATGACAAGAATTTTATTTTAATCTATTTTTGGGAGGGGCCTATTTTATTTCTGGCAAGAAAAGGTCTCACCTCCCCGTTGGTTCTTGCTCAACAATTGATTAATTCCTCGAATATTTTAATATTTTACATATTTTTATATTTAATATTTTAGGGTGCTTGTTTTACTTTGATTTTCTTTAAATTATAAGGCGGTTGATCTTGAAATCCTAAAAATTTTCGCCTATGGTGTATTTTTCAACACCTCTTGTAGCCTCCTCAAACCAACACCTCACGAGCCGCCACTGATCCATATAGTTATTTATTTATTTATTCATTTATTTATTTATTAAATAATAAAATTGTGAATCAGGTACATAGCAGAATCTACTACCAAAGAGTAAGAAAATGAAAAGACAATTGTTATCAACAATTGGTCACAATCATAAACTGCTTCAAGATAATTTATCATAATTATTAATTCTTTTAAATTCTTTGAATTGAATTGGCATTGACTTGGTGAAAGCTCATATTCATAACTTTATAAAGAAATAAAAACTAACTTTTCACAGGTTGCAATCAAATATACTGAGTAAACGCGTTTCCTCATAACATTGACTTCATCTCGCACTGACAAAACAATCTATTTATTCGAAAAATTGAACATAACAGAGGGGGTTCCTAGAGAAACTAAATAACAATAAATAATTAATTTAGAGTTATTGGTAGGTATATTGAACCGATTAGGCAGAGCAGGGTTTACTTCCATCTGGTCCTTAACTAGATTTCCAGAATTTTTATATTTATTTATGTAAAGGGATTCCCCACAGTTGGTTTCGTGTAGACTATTTTCTAATTGTAATATATTATAATTGTGATCAAAGGTATGTTTTCCTTGGATAAGATGGCACGCATAATAAGAGAGAGTTTTCTGCTTAATATAGCTACGTTGGTGTGTGTGTTTTCGACTTTTGAAATTTGTAATTGTACGTTCAGTATAGAATTTTTCACAATCGTTGAAGTTGAGTCTATGAACACAAGTACGTTAATCTCTATGACTTTTTAATTTGTTGTTTTAAATCAATTTTCCAATGTTATTGTTGCTTTTATATGAAACTTTGAAATTTTGTTTCTGAAGAAACAATTTCAGGTTTTCGGAAGGTTTGCTTAATTATGTTTAACTTTCAATTCTTCTGGCAATCCATTGAAAACATATACAACCTCATAACTTTTTAAGCTCAAAACTCTTTCACGTTCCACTTTGAAATCGTTTTCAGGTTCTTGGGCCCTTTCAGGCAATAATCAGGTCTACTTGAATTTTGCACTTGGGATTTAGACTTTTTTTCATTTATCTTATAGATTAACTTGCGTTGCTCTTGTTTTACCAATTTATTTATTAGTGGAATATTAACATTCCCGTACAAAGATTCGGAATTTGTTTTATGCGTGAGATTAAAAACACTTGATTGCCCGATTATGCAATCTTTGCAGCTTTTCTTTGTTTTTATTCGAAATATTTGCCCATAGTGGAGCCATATATGAATAAATAGAATTAATACAATTACTCACTTTTTCAATAGCGCCTATAAGTCCTACGAGCTTTTTAAATATTACTTGCGTATGCGTATTTCAGGTTAGCTTTTCGTCTTTTGCTAATCCTAAATAACAATTCTTACTCACTTCTTTTAAAATGATGTTTTGTATTTGAATTTTGAGAAGCACAATTATTTTATTTTTTTCTCTAAATCGTATGTATACACTCTTGTTAATATAATGATTGTGTTTACACTGGTATATATTTCTCAAATCATTTAGAAGTTTCTCTGCCTAATAATTAAACAATAAAAGAAAAACGAAAGTGGAAAAATTTTCAATATTTCTATCGGATATTAGTATTGCTACCTACTATTTGGTTACCACAAACAAATGGGTAAATCAAGAGATGAGTAGACAAATGATTTATTAGGGTGGTAAGTTACATACCTATTTCTTTTTTATAATGCTGTACAAATTAATTTTTTTCTTATCAAGTCTCTGGAGAGGAGGATGTTTGATCAATGTATTTGGGGAATGTCCTTTCCTTTCATTAGTTTATATTGTATATATCTGATATTGGTCAAAAAATTAAGATAGCATTCAAATAGATTTACTTCCATCAATTAAGGTATTCTGGAATTACACACACACACACACATATATATATATATATATATATATATATATATATATATATATATATATATATATATATATATATATATATATATCGGTTGAATAACAATCTACACGTATATTTAAAACAATAATTCATTACGTAGGGTACGATTGAGAGAGACTTCACCTTCTTCGGATTGTCAAGTGCAAAATAATTACATTTCTCGAATACATTCAATAACAATAAAGATGTTGTAACAAATTAGGTAGAAAGGGTAAATACAGGGTATACAAATAAATTAGTTAGAGAAGGAATTCCACATAGAACTGCTAGTCAGTTCCGTGATTTAGAAAGTGGCTTGTAGTATATTCAATAGGAGCCTGAATGTTTATATTTTTATTAATCTGTAGGAGTCTGGGAAATTTAGTTCCATTCCATAATTTTTCGGTTTTAATATTTCATATATATTTTCTGTGTGATTTTTATGGATTAAATGATTTGCATAATATGAATCCCAGTTTTGCTAACAAAGCTCCGTTTGTGTTCTTAAATTTTGATCTGAAAGCTTCGGAAAGTTCTTCCAATGTAAAACCTACTACTATATTTTAGTTGAATTTCTGATATAAGTTATTCTTTTATGTATTTTATGATATATATATGTATATATATATATATATATATATATATATATATATATATATATATATATATATATATATATATATATATATATATATATATATATATATATATATATATATATAATTTATCGAAATAAAACGAACATTTTTTCATAATATTTCATTTCAGAATATATATATATATATATATATATATATATATATATATATATATATATATATATATATATATATATATATATATATATATAATTTATCGAAATAAAACGAAAATTTTTTCATAATATATTTCATTTCAGAACCTACAGTTCTATTCAGTTTTTCATTCAAATGCAAATATCGAGTTTCTATTCTATTTGTTATCAAATTATTTTAGGAATACCCTCATTTGGTTAAATGGCAATGTAGGTACAAGTTTCCAAGGGAAAAATAATATTTGAAATCATTTTCGATCAATAATTAATAGAATAATGAAATGGATTCATAAATAAAAAATGAAATCTGCAAGCAGCACCCTCGTTATTGAAAACAACTGAAGAATATTAAGACAATATTCTTTTGCCAATTTCATAATGGATCAGAAGGAGTAGATTAAGTTAAAATTTAACCGTTAGACGGAAGAAAGAAGTTTGCTTTATAAAGAAAAATATCAATTGACAATGAAAGTTTTAAACCAAATATTTAACAATATAGTTTTGGATTTATATTTTATGGTTATTGAGAAATAACGAAAGTGCTGATAGGAAAAAGCCATAAAAAATACATCAACCGGTGAAATAAATAAGCATATATACAGGTTCATATTTTCATCCTATTCATTTTGTTTTAAATTAAACCCACAATATAGATATATTTCTAGGTTATGTATTTTCGCATAATCTGTTTACAATCAAAATTTGATTATTTGAGTTTTGAAATTGTTGAAGACTTAAGATATGTAACTCGGATACGTTTACTGACTATTGAGAATTACATTCAATTTAGTAAAATATTTATGAATTCGATCTCACATATTTTACTAATAACAATTTCAACTTTTCTACTCAAAAATTTGATGTGAAATGTTCACAAAAATCATCATATTATTCGATGAGATTGATTCATTTAAGTCGATAATAGACCATATTATTATTTTGCTGCAGGTATCATGTTGAATATGACACCTTAGAAATCAGGATCCTGAACTTAAACTAGAAATTAACTTATATTGTTGAAACATTCTTTTTTCCTAAAAAAAATGTTCTATTCAAATTCACATTCGATACTATCCCCCTTGAACTACATCATAGATTGATGGGAAATAATTATCTAGTTAGGGATTGATATTTACCTAGTTATAAAAAAAGAATAATTTACTAAAAATTATTATATCAAATCTTTTCTTTGAGAATTTTAATGTACAATTATTGCATGTATTTATTCATCAAATATTCTCAATATACATAATATTAGGTCTTGTTAATTATGTATATTCATCATAAAACTATGGCTCATTCAGTATTTTTTATCTATGTAACAAAACTTGCGTTTCGAAAATGTTTAGCATAAACTATACAAAAATTTGGAAATACTTCACTTGAAATGAATATTGATATTATTTTTTAATATAAAACTTTTTTAAAGCACTACTAGTTGTCATTCATTTTTTTTCATTAAGTTCTGAAATAATAATATGAAATAAACACTAAATATGTGAAACTATTTCAGTTCATACAGACTGTAATAATTTCCAAGAAAATTTCGCTCGTTAGCGAAGTTATACGTTATACACATTATTGGCGAATACTGTAAGGTCCTTTCTTTAATTTGATCTACAATTTTATATTGAATTCACTTTTGTGTGAATTGTCACCAATTTTCTTTGCTCTCTGTTTGAATGTTTATAATTCGAGACAGAATTTATTGATGGCCCCTTGTGGTATTGCTTTTGAGCTATATCCTTGAACTTTTGGTTTTCGTATATTTATATTTTTGACTGAAAATCAACTATCGAAAAAAAATTTTTTTTCACGTATTCAGAATTGTCAAACTTTTGAGTAGAATTTGAAGTTTTATTCTAATAAAGGCATAAACTAGCAAACCCCGTATTTTAGCTACGTTATTAAAAATATTATTTAATTATGAAGTAACTCATTCTTAAATCAGTTTCTAGTTCTGCGCCTTTAGTAGAATTAATATCAAAGTTGAACATTAGAATAACAAATACTTTTAGAACTATAATGTTGCTATAAATTAAATCATGATCAATGTGTTCGATTCATATATTTCAGAAATTTTTTCACATTCTACAGCTCTGTATGGAAAATCATAAAAAAGCGCTAACAAGTCTATTCGCGAATAAAGTGGAAAATTATTCTGAAATGTTTTCCACTGGTTTCAGTATCACATTTATATTTATTTCTGTAATCGAAATCTCCTCAGCTCTTGGGGATTATCTTAAATTTTAATTCTCGATGTTATTTTTATTTTCAAACAGAATCCTCCTAATGGATTTTGTTGATTATACAAGGCCATGCAGAGGGGTGTAGATGAGTTAAAATTGTCCTAGGGCCTGGGTCGGAATTTTGAAAATGAGGTTAATCAATTAATAACATGAGTTATTTGATATATCGAACTCTAAATGAAAATAACATCCTAGAAAATAAGCCAGCTAAAAAAATGTACTTTAGCAATATAATTTTGCAAAAAAAAGGAAAGCTTGCATCTGAATGCTGTTTTGTTTTGTTATTAAAACATACCTACATAAGATGCTTACCTATTTTGACAGTACCTCAAATAGGTTCAAGGTTGTTTATTTCTGTGTTGATAATTCTTTTTTCAATTATGTTTAATTATCAGAATTTTTCAATGCTTCATTTGTTATAATGTATCTAACACTCTTTTGTGTGTTTAATCAGTTTATTTTCGTTGATGTAATATTTTAAGAAAAGTTTGGTTCATCTAATAATATTTCTTCAGTAAATTCTTAGTAAATCAAAACATAACATAATAAATTCTGTCTTCTCCTGTCATGAAGATTTTTAGCTTTTATTTTTTATTAATATTTTGTAAGACTATCCAAATTCTTAAGGAGAAGTTCCTTATTTGAAAAATTTTAATGTGCTTGCCTCCGATTTTTGAATTTGGTCAATTTACAAAATAAAATTGTATTGAACAAAAATTCTTTAAGGACATGTAAATTGAAACATAAAACACCATATAGGTAGGTACGTTAAGAAAACTATTGAAAAAGAATACTATTCAATTCGCCTTTGTGTATTATATTATTACACAAAACAATATAAAAAATCAAAGAGAAGGGCGATATAGTTAGTTGTTCTGGGGTCCTTAAAATCACTGCACGGTCTTGAACAGTTTGACGAAAGGAAAAATGAGCTTATTTAAATCCACAAAATATGATTCTTACTATTCTAAATAGTCATATTGTGGTTCCTGAAATATATTTCATAATTTAAGCATGTATGCAATAGAATACATAACAGAAAAAAGCTCATGAAATTATCGAATAATGAGGTTCACGAATTTTTATATTGTATTTGAAATAACATCATGCAAATTTGGAGTTGAAGCAGTCCTTTTGATTGATAAGCTCCATTGAAGCAACATCAGAAATAATAATAAAATTGATTGATTTGAATGAGTTCGTAGTCTTACAAATTTGAATGTGTTGTATTAGTCCAAATTGAATTGTTTAGTAGTATTCTCCACTCAAGAATTGTTCAATATCCTGAGATATAACTCTACAGATCTCATAGTAAAAAAAAATGAAGAGTTGAAATATTTTATTCACACAAAATGAATTAAAACAGTATTTTTCAATTTTATTATCAAATTTTGCCTGAATTGATAATCTAAAACAAAGTACATATGTTTTTGCTGACAATTTTCTGGATTTCAATATCCTGAAATATATGAATTATTTGCTACTAACATACATAGATTACCCAATCTGCATATCAGTTTAAATGATGAGTTTATAATATATATTTTATTCAAATTTTCTGAGCACTTTAGCATCTTCTATCATCACATATTATATAATAAATACATAATACTTCTTTCTTTTTAGGAATATTGCTATATAATTCTTATATTGAAGCAAACTTCACGTTGTATGTCAATGAGTCATTGTGCGTTGTGTGAATTCAACATTGTATTATAAGCCGGCGCCAGACACAGCAACAATATTTGAACACTTATTTGGACAAATGTTTGAACATTTGTGAGGCACGGGTATTTGGGTATTTGTTCGAAGTTTGATCACTTATGTGAACTTTGCCATTCGGTATCGGTTTTTCGAGGGCACATCAAAGCGTTCAAAGTTCAAAGTTTGAGTTGCCTGCTACACTTGCGCAAAGGCCGCAAAGTTCAGTTGCTAGTTGCTAGTTTAGCGGAACGGTCGCATTATTTTGTCCAGTTGCAAAATGGAGTGGAACAACGAAAGTGTTCTTTAATTCATTGAATTGCTTCATGAAGAACCTTATATATGAAACCCTAAATCTAAAAATCATAAAAATAGAAATTTGGTCAGTGACGCCTGGATCAGAATAACAAACGAAATTTTCAGTTAATTGCTCTGTTGAGGAATTAAAAAAAAGAAACACATTATTGACGCAATATAGGGAATGTTTGAAAAAAATACATTTCACACATCCACTCGGAATTTTCAGTTTATTTTTTTACACTTGTAATAAATAATTAGATACACTTAAATAGTATAGGCATACCAAGTCCACGAAATCGCCGTCCATCTTGTTTGTTGTCTATTTGAATACTGTGAGCGAATGTGTCTGCAAAGCATGTCTGGCAGGTACTTCAAACTTGTTTTCAAATGTGTGACCAAAGTCTATCAAAGTCTTTGTTCAAATATTGGTCTGTGTCTGGCGCCCGCTTATGAAACTAGCCAGCCCACAGAAGCGTAGTGTACCAGAATTGGAGGTACATAAATTCACTTAAGAAGTTTATAATTCAAATTCTGATATTATTGTCGTTCTTCTCCTAAAACACTTTTTTCTTTTTATAATGAGCTTCATATATTGATGTAGCGATTGCCGATTAAATTCTTAAGTTATTGAATATGTGTATAAAAAACTTGTATGGTTGGATCTGTATCAACTTTGGTTGATTTGTATTATAAATGAAAAAGTTAATTCAATAAACGGTTAATTTTTGAGCTTGTGCAATATTCAGCGTAATGCATACATTGTTGAGTAATGTACGTAAATTTATATAACTCCTCTCTTTCTTTATACTCATTAAAGTTTTCATCAGTTTTGCAGGTTTGACCTGAAGATATATCACAAATAACACGTTCACAAAATTTTGAATAGACCATAACACAAAACGAAGACTTTCAACCATATATTCCATAACCATATTAACTGAAAACAATAACTCTACAATAAAAATACTATTTTCACTGCCTTGGTTGTTGTGTTTTTTTGATGTTTCTTCGCACTTTGAAATCAAAAAGAACTGTGATCTATATGATATAATGTATTTGTCATTTACCTTCACCACCAACTTCTCATGACAAAAGAGGTTGAGTATCAAAAATTTCATTTTGTTTTATAGTCAATTTTGTTTCTATTGTTTTGTAACTAAGAGGTAACATTCATTAACTCCTAAATCTTATAATTGTTATTGGATAATTATACTAAATGAATGAAAATAGAATAATGAACATTCAAAATAAAATTATAAAGGCTTCCAAGACCTGTGTTAGTTGAAGTTAAAAAAGATGGCCTTCGTCAACTGAAACTCTCCTCTTTCCAGACGTTTCGTTCATAATTAGGGGATATATTTTCAGGGGCAAATAGAGCTTCGGCATAGGTGTATCTGATGAAGTCTTTGGAGGACCTAGAATAACATTAGTTGTTCCAGAAATCTACAGTTAAGTTGAAGCTCTCATCGCCACTAAGAATGCATCTGGCTGTTAGAAACAAAACGTTTAGAAGGGAAGGAAACCAGTTGATCACAACCTTTCAGTTCGAAAAATGTTTTCACTTTGTTAATTGAGATGTTCTTTAATTTCAGTATATATATATATATATATATATTTATATATATATATATATATATATATATATATATATATATATATATATATATATATATATATATATTCACAAGTTTTTCTGCTTCTGTTGGCTGGCCTCGATAAGTGGAAATCTACTATTTATTTGTTCAGAAGTGCTTGAACGAAAATTTCTTTTGCATTATATCTACAGATTCTAGCAGATAAATAATATAACTCTTTGGATTGGAATAAAATCTATAAATGCAATAATAACCATAATATTTCAGCAGCATATCTATCAATTAATTCTTATAAATCCATTTGGAACGCCTCAATGCATATCATAAGAGTAAAATGATCGCTTGAAAAAATATAACAAGATTCAAGTCTGAGTTACTATGCGTAAACATTTTCAACAACAATTAATTATTTCTTCATTCGCTGATTTCTTGCTGGAATATTATAAATAAATAGTGGAAGCAACACAGCTTGATTCTACCCAAATTCTAATAAAAAGTTGAAATAAATGTTTTTCGCGACATTCAATTTTCAAACCAGTTGTTATATTCCTGAAAATGGTTTTACATCCCGAAGCATGTACTTATGTCGTGTACTGGTTATAATTTTTGTTGGAATAAAGAGTGTTTTTTAAAATACATTTTTGATATATATATATATATATATATATATATATATATATATATATATATATATATATATATATATATATATATATATATATATATTATAATATATATTCATATTTGAATAGGTGTTGCCTGTTATATTTATTTATCTTCTATAAGCAACTATATGAGGTTTGAATACCAATTTTTTTAACAAGTTGACGTTTCTACAAGAAATTTGTGACTTTCTCAATTATTATGAAATATCAAAATTAATATGTTTGATAATTTTTCAAATTTTTGATGCTGTGGCCATCTTGAGTTTTAATTACGTGATTTTTGACTTTAAATTTTTTTGAATTCCACAATACTCATGTAATTTTGATCTCTCAAAAGTTTTGAGAAAGTGGCGAATTTCATGTTGCAACTTCAGCTTGTTAATAAAATCTTCAATAAATATATATAATAATTTTTCTAACATTCTGCCTCAAAGGATGAATGGGAAGGCCATTTGATTTGATTAATCTTCGAATTTTCAGATGGATTTTCGAACTTATGATCTTATATATCTTATATATATATATATATATATTATATATATATATATATAATATAATATATATATATATATATATATATATATATATATATATATATATATATATATATATATATATATATATAGGTATATATATGTATATATATATATATATATTTATATATATATATATATATATATATATATATATATATATATATATATATATATATATATATATATATATATATATATATTGATAAAAAATAATATTTTATGTTCATCGACTATGGAAACTATAAAATCACTTTCCTTCATCAGTTAATTTCCTCAAATTAGTGAAAATAAAGCAACCTAATAGATATTGAGACCCTTGAATAATTGAAACGTTCCAAATAGCATTGGTAATTATATATCTATATGTACATAACTGTTACAGAGGTATTAATATCAATGCCTAAAAATTGAAATAATCAACAATTAAATGAAAAATCAGAATCACATGTGGTAATTAATTATATTTACTTATCAATAACAGCATGTGATTTATCACAACTGCAAAGCGGAAAATTATAATTTGAGTATTTACATTTTAGGGTAACACTAGAATATTTTTCCGTTTTGAAAACAGTTGGTTGAATCACGTCAATTTTAACATTCGATGTAATTTTCTTATCTTAGTATACTATGTTACTTCTATTTCATACATTTCTGATATCAATTGGGAATTCAGATAGTTATTGTTAATCTGCTGTAATCAGAGGGGGCATTATAAGAAAAAGTTAATATTTTTGTGTTCGTTCGACGGTGATAGTAATGGCAGTGTTTCATGTATTTATTTGATGATATATACACTTTCTGAGAATTTGAAATAATTAATATCCTTTTATGTGGATGAAGATCCCTTCAAATTTTTTTTCATGGATGCGTGAAAACTGGACTTTTAATTCACTTGTGAATTTAGATATGCTATTCGCATTTTTAGCGAGAAAATTGAAGTTATAGCAAACAACTATTTTTTATAATAATATTTTTGAAAAATCGGTAATCGTCATAAAACGCACTAGCCCTACAGTATCTTGTCTTGTATTTTGATTGCTGAATGTCGAGTTCATATAATTTTCACTTTTGATAGTATAGTGAAAATAAGCTGCGAAAAATTGAGAAAACACTCCTTTGAAATTTGGTGAATATAAACTATTTTAATAGCGTGATCTTACCAGTTAGAGTTACCATTTGCTGATTTCAGGAACGAATGCAACGTTCTCTTTTGGTCTTATGAGTGTTCTACTAGTGAGTTTAGGATGAATGATAAATACTGTCTTTTCAGGGAAAGCCACAATTTGTTAGAACCTTTAGATTATTACTTTGAGGGAGCCCAATTTCATAAAATATATAAATGTCGTAGGGTTGGAGATGACGTGGCGACTTCCCTTGTAAGCTTGTACTGATAACTGAGGAATAGAAAGTAATAACGGATATGATGAGAAGCAAAGAGGAGTTCTGAGGAAATCATTGAATTTGTATTATAAAACTATATTTGAAAAATATATCCATGACCTCATGTATTATAATACACCTCTGCGCGAAAATTTGGGCTGAACACTCGACATGTGCATTTCTCAATTAATTTCACATTTTCAGGAGATGATTCGAAGATCGACATTTCATGTTATGGCACTTAATGAATGAAAAACCTCACTTAGTTTATTGAAATAACCTATACTGCAAGAGAAAAACGAGTAGCTGGTTGCCCTTCGTCTAGTCTAGTTGGTAACAGATCACCCAAATTGACATTAAATGTTAAGTAGTGAACGCTACATATAACCTAGTTGTTTGAAAAGATTAATTTGAGATTAGAGGAAACTATTTTAATCAAAATGTCACCATAATTCGTTTTTACTTTCTTCGAAAGTTATTCGAAACTCAAATAATTTTTCCGAAGAAATATAGTAGTATTTGGTAATTTACTGCTTTAGAAATGTATAAATCAAGAGCAACTGAAGTAACACATATAGTAAGTTAAGAAAACTCATTATGGCAAGAGCTCAAAAATCTTGGAGAGAGCTGAATTCCATTGATGGTTGTTGTCAGTAGACCCACGAGACTGGGATCCATTGTGGTGTGGTCTGTACTTTTTCAATTGCGCTTTCTAGTGCAGCTATGGTATCATCTATATCATTGTTGACGATAGTTAGGTCGAAGTAATGCCCGTAAGCCTGCCGTAGCATATCGGATTCCTTCGCTAGCCGTTCTAGACTTCCATCATACTGAAAGCAAATACACAATTCGTATTTTTAGACTTGATATAATGTATATATATATATATATATATATATATATATATAATTATAATAATAAATATATATAATTATAACTAATAATAATAATAATTTTGCCTGTGTTGTATTGTGATTTATTTGTATTTTTTTATCGATAATAACCATTTTATTCTCTTTCTAAATTTCTTGCTCCATTATTAAAAAATATAGTAAATCAAAATCAATACTACATTAAAAACTCTATTGACCTGGTACCTGAAAACTTTAAAACTTCCAAAAAATTACATTTTTTTTCTTTAGATGTTGCCCCAATAATAACTAATGCAAAGTAGGTTGTTATCAAGATATATACAACCATTCCCCAAACTTATTTTATTGAAGCTATTCAATTTACAGTAGGTATCATATATTATATGAAAATGACTGTTACTAGCAGATCAATGATGTAGCGATGAGAATTCTCGAAAGGAAGTAATTCCCAAAAAAATATTTTGACTTTCAAAAGGTATATTCATGATTCTTTGATACTTTTTTCAGAAGATTTCATTGCTAATTATCTATAAAATTTCAATAACTTCAATGAAAAATTAAAATTTACTTTATAAAAAGAAACAACACATTAAATTTTGTAGATATTTCTCTCATAGAAACAATGAAGTTTCATCAAAAGTTTTGAAAAAGTAATGAATTTCATGACGAAAAGTGAACTATTCAACAGAACTTTTTTATTATTCAACTGCCCTGTTGTTGCCAGATCAGTAAATATATATATATATATATATATATATATATATATATATATATATATATATATATATATATATTATATATACTATATAGACATTATCCTAGTTTGAACCAGTTATAGACGACAAAGGAATTATTTATATTATAAGCATCTTGGAAGTTATACTACAGCACATGAAAATGAATTGAGGCAAAAAAAATTCGATTCAACAAACAAAATTATTTTATTGAATTTGAAGATGCCGAAAATTAAAAGAACAAAATACACGATAGCTGATATATGCATATGTTCAAAATATCAAAATTGTGGAAAATTAAACAGGAATGAAATGTAATTTAATAACATTAACTATTTGGGTAGGTACCTATGCTTCAATGGGTCGTTTAAAATAAAATATTAATTCGAAATGAATCTACACAATATTCATGTTAGGTAGGTACGTTTTCAGAAGATGTGTTCTAAGACGGTTGAAAAATGCTCAAGGTTCAGAGGGTAATAAATATGGATATTTTCGTTGATTAGTTTCACTGGTTCTATATGAATAATTAATCGCATTAGTAATGTACCGACTTATTGAGGTATGAAAAGTTAGATGATGGAGTTCCCATATAAAAAATAAATTACTTACATCATTAACATTTTGTATGACAGGTGCAGCAATGAACACAACATATGGTGAGAACTCAGCAGTACGTAGGGCTTTGAGGGCTAATGGTTCGACATCTAGAATAGCCATTTTTCCTTCTTGGTGTATTTTTCTTATTGTATCCAACTTGGTTCCGTACATTGCGTCTTCATGTGTACCTTTGATAGAAAAAAGATTATTAATGGAGTGAGGATGTGAAGACGATAGTATTAAAGACATGTGAAGAAAATATATAAACATATTCAAGCAATAAAGTAAAAAATATGATTAAATAACAAAAACTAGTGGCTGAAGGAGTGAGGTTGAGAAAACAAACATTATTATTAAAAACTGGAGATCATATATGATTAAATTCAAATGTAATGTACTATCTAAAAATTCTATTTAAAATATGACAGATATTTATATGGAGTAATGGTTGCAACATAAAGTATATGAAACAAAATAATAAAGAAATAATAAATAAAGATTCACCATATTCTAGGTACTCGTTGGCCGCAATATCCGCCATCATTTCGTCGTGTGAAACGAAGAAATAATTTCGTCCATTTTCCTCGTCTGCCCTAGGTTGTCTCGTCGTATCTGAAGTGAAATAAGGAAAAGAACTGAACTATCATTAGCGAACCAAAGTTGAGAAATTGTCTGAAATATATTATCTGAAAAGTTTCTGAGACTATTTCAAGTTTTCAAATCAATATTACTGGGATAAAGTAGTGGGATAGGTAGAAACTGCTTCAACTGATCCAAGTTTTTCTGTGATAAATTAAAGTCTATCTCCTCTAATTGCATTGGATATCAAAATAATTTTGAACGTGAATATTATCTATAGGTACTTGAATAAAAATATCATGAGATTTTATTCAAAAGTGATGCCCTAGGACGATTGTCTCCCTCTTCCCCCTCCTCATGGGCCTTGTTTGAATGAAGAACAACCTTGAATAAATGGTTTTATGGTGTTTCATAAAAAAAAATTTTAAATTCATATATTAATATATATTATATATATTTATATATTTTTTTAAAATATTTTGTTCATGAATGACAGTATACAGACGTCGATTAACGGAGAGATTGAGGTTTTTCAAGAAAATAATTATATATTTAAAAGAAAAGAAATTGAAACATGTCGAAAAATTTGTCACTGAGAAAAAATAGCAGCTCCCAAATGCACTAGAGTAGATTTCATAAAAGAAACCACCAATTTCATTCATGTAGACATTAAAATTAATGAAAATATAAAACATATATAACTATTCAGAATTTATTGATTATATAACCCCAATAAGAACCGCAGTAATAGTTTATACCATTGTTATTGTGATTCCGAAATATATAACGTTAGGGAGATGTATTTTGCTGTGTTATTGAAGCTGTTATAAACGCAAATGATACTTTTGATGGATCTTCAAATGTCACATTTGCATTAAATGTTACGTGGTTGTTTATTATTGCTTGATACCATATATTTAACTTTAATTTATTTCGAAAACGTTGGATTACATGAATTGTATTTTATGATTTAGGCTTCTAGGTGCCTGATTTATATCGAGATATTTTATGTATTTCTGGTATTCTGGACTTCCATTGTCTATAAAAATATATCTGAAACAAAAATAAAAGAAAAGAAAATTTGATTAGTAAATGGCAAGAAAAGAAAAGAAAATAGCTGAAAAATTAAATTCAATGAATTAGTAGTATCTGAAAAAAGAATTGAAATGAGATTAGTAAATAATAAGTTGGAAAATGATGAAAAAATAAAATACTACAATTAATATACACGACGTTTCGGTTAGTTGGGTATCTCTAACCGTTCTCAAGTGTAAACTGAGATATTTTATATGAAAATATTTTTCCGGAGTTCTAATTCAGACATACATACATCATATATATATGTATATATATATATATATATATATATATATATATATATATATATATATATATATATATATATATATATATATATCTATATCTATATATAGGCTTGCCATATGTCCCGGTGTCCTGGAAAACGGGTGTAAGATGTTAAAAAGTGAGGAATAATTGCTGTAAATAGTTTAATAATGAAAACAGGCCTATGAGGAGGACGAGTGCTATTTAGTGGAGAGGTGTACACAATTACTTTATCGAGCATAGAGACGTGGGCGCTTTGTTTTGAAAGCATAGATTAACATTGTCAAATTATTAATTAATTTATTTTTAGTTTGTAAAAAAGTTTTCCCATAATGAATTTTGTATTTAGACAAAAATTTTACAAAAAATAAAAGATTAAGTAATTGTTCAATTAAACAGTTTGATGAAGTATTTTAAATTTTATTTTATCAATATTTCTTTTTAGATAGTAGAACTGAAAAAGTTATCAATGAAAAGGAAAAAATATATATTTTTAAGTAGCAAAAATTATTTTTTATTTCTGAGAGGACTGTACAACTGAAAATTTAGGGTTCCAGATTTCCCCTTCCCGTCAATTGCGAGGCTACTGATGGGTTTGAATCTATGTCATTATCCAACATATAAAAATGTTTGAAGCATCAAATCTCGTAGGACAGCGATTCTCAGCCAGTGGGGCACGAACCCCTAGGAGGGCGCGAGAATCATCATCTACTCCTGTCGAAAATTCAAATAAGTAGTGATTTATTACTGAATTGATTTCGCCACTTGTTCTGTAGTCTATAAGGGATTCTTCCTAGGCAATTGAGAGCAGCCAAAAAACTCAAAATACGTTATTATTGTATACATTTTATTGTGTGCGACGTTGTGATGAAAATTATGATTATAAATTGGGCCGCGAATCCTGAAACGTTGAGAAACGTCGTAGGACCCAAGTGAAAGGTGTGACTCGAACCCATTATCCTTTGTATACAAACGATAAACTTTACCGCTGAGCTACCGAGAACTCATCACATAATTTTTTATTTCAAAATGTTACACATATCTTTACATAGTATAGCATCCGCTGTCTGTTTCAATGCAGTTTTCAGCAATATATAGAATGATTAAAGAGGAAGGTTTATATGTATAATACATACATATTAAGTATAGTACAGTAGACCCGAAAAATATATTTCAGTGTGGTTAAATCACTCACGAGATAGATTAAATTAATTTACTATGTAATTGTATATCTTAAAAAGATCCATAAAAAATTCCGCGATGGTGTATATTTATTCCTAAGGATAACCCACAGTAACCATTTTTATCTTTCACATATTACAAAAAAAATATGTGTTATTTACTCAGGTATTTTATACAATATAGTATTATTTCTTATATTTTTTATAAAGAAATGAAAAAACTAACTCTTCACAGGTTGGAATGAAAATCTATTGAGTAAACGCGTTTCGTCATAACATTGACTTCATCTCGTACTAAACTATGGCATTACAAAACAATCTATTCATACGAAAATTGAATATAGCAGATCACTACACCCTTTTTCATACAAATTAGCGGCTTATCATAGTATGATTCATAGGCTTTTCAATATCCGTTGTTCGAAGCTAATCTTCGAAAGGCATTGCATACAATTAAACAAATGGCAGTAAATAATGGTTATTCACCTAATATGATTGACAGCCTCATTCAGAGGCTACAAAATGGCAATTTCAGAAGTTTACCCACTTATATCCAAGAAAAGTAGAGT
>JARQZK010000756.1:32500-47500 GCA_030704885.1 Cynegetis impunctata
TGAAAACAAAATGTTCTGGGCTACTGCTGCACATTACATTATTAAATTGCCTATTTTATGGAGATTTCAAAATGGTATGACACAATAGATTTTTTTATTGGGAAACTGAAAATTATTGCAATTTTTTCGAAAAGGAGACTTTTCTGACAATCTATTTTGCCAATTTTCGTCATCATATATTTTATTCTGCCTTATCTAATGATACACTCAATATTTTACGTGAGAAAATGATAGTTGCATAGTTATTTACCTCAATAATCAGAATTATTCATTTAATGCAACCATTTTCGGGTCTTTTGTTATCCATCTAGCTTAGGCAGAAGAGAAATTTCATGAAAACTTAACAAAGGCTGCTGTGGATTCGTTTGATATCAACTTGTCATTTAATTCCTTCAGTATGTTACTCAGCTCGTGCGTCATTCTCACTTCTTGGTTATCGTTCACGCACTATCTGATTTTGTTTAAGAACTGTTCTGCTTAACGAATTGCATTTTGTTTGACTGAAGTGTTAACAAATATTTTATTTGTTTTTGACTCCTAGTTTATCTTTTACGACATTGCTTTATCTGAAAATGGCGAAAGAAAACGCTCAGTATACGTCGCGAGAATACGCTGACATTTGATTAACAGTGAAGTGCGCCTTAATGCTCGTGCTGCGGCAAGGCTGTATTCAGAGATTATTTGGAGCGATGAGACTTGGCAAATCGTAAATCCACACGAGAAGAGAGAAGACAGATCACAATATCGACCGGTGGATCGGAAGAGGAGTTGAAATTTTGTGGCCCCCTCGTTCACCAGACCTAAATCCACTGGATTTTTATTATTGGGGTTACTTGAAGGGCAAAGTCTATTCAAAAACCATAAGCAATGAAGCTGAGTTGAGGGAGGGCATCCGAGTTGCTGCAGCGGAAATATTATCTAACAGAGACTAGTTTGAGGGCATTGAAAAGGTCTTTTCTCGGTCGATGCAGGGCCTGTGTACGCGAAAGAGTTCATCATTTTGAATATTCACTATAATGATTGTAAATAGTGAAAATATCAATAATGTTCAATAAGTAATTAAATAAAAACCGTCAACTTAAGCTTTATCAGAAATGTCCCCTTTTTGAGAAAAATTGCGATAATTTTCAGTTTTCCAATAAAAAATCTATAGTATCATACCATTTTGAAATCTCCATGAAATAGGCAATATAATAATGTAATGTGCAGCAGTAGCCCAAAACATTTTGTTTTCACAACGATGGGTTAAACTTCATGAAAAAAAAGTATACTCTTAAAACTTCTATTGAAAACATTTCTTATAGCCCCCGTCTATAATGTTTCGAGCATTTTCTCACTGTTGAAGTTAAAATAATCATTCAGCAATATTTTACTGAAGAAATTACTTAGAAAAGTGTAAAATTGTACCAAAAGCATAAAAAAACTGCTGGGAGGGACATAAATTCTATATTTTTATATAAAAAAAAGATATCTCGAAAACGGAAGGACTTTCATAGAAAACAATATTTCATTGAAGATAGGGTAACATTCGACCTACTTGCTCCTTCAGTTTGACGTGGTCTTTACGGGACACCCTGTATATATATATATATATATATATATATATATATATATATATATATATATATATATATATATATATATATATATATATATATATATGCTGATTTAAGTCTTGTTGGTTTCATATTTTTCTCTAAATGTTTAACGACAGACAAATATTCACATAACATAACGTGGACTTTACCTACCAATGAATAACAATTATCGCACATTAAGGTCAAAACATCAATGGGGGACGTATGATTGGCAACACAAATTCCAGATTTTGGTCTGTTTTCTTCATTGTAATAGGTAATAACGCCCGAAAGAGCATTAGACAATATTCCAAAGCACATAATAGATATATACCTATTAACTCTTTGCTTAATATCTCCATCCGGCAAATACCCAACAAGGGCCGTACACAAGGTTAGCCAACAAACCTGAAAAACCCCATAAAATCCTGACGATCGGTACACATAACAAATAAAAACTATTAAAAGTAACACTGGACGTGAGCTTTTCCTCTATTACGGACAATTTCACTTATGTATTAGCCTCAATTTCGGTTGTTTAATTGACAGCAACTATAGTCAAGTCAACTAGTATATTCCAACGAAGTTAACAATGTTGACAACCCCACCCAAACAGCACTAACAACAAATGACCACATGGTCCGCATCACTTACTTCTATGGAATCTGCAAGTTGAGTAGGTATAAATTATCTTTATACACAAATTATATCATCCGAATTTGAAATCTCGATGAAAATATTCAACCCTTTCATTGTCCCTCTCATTTTAATCTTACTACACAGATATTTTCATTATTCCCTTTCAGTTAGGTAGGTACTGATTCCAAAAAAATAACTTTTTTTAACCATTCCATTGTTCCTACCATTTCTTTCCTACAATTAGCCTATATCACTGATATCTTCATTATATTCAAATTATTCATTTCGTGTTTTAAAGTGATTTTTATAACACTCAAAATACAAATTATAACTGATCATGACAGTGATTAAGCTGTCATAAATATCAAAATTAACATACAAAATGAAACAAAGTTAGCAGTGAAAATGGAAAAATTTAAAATAAGCTTACCAAAAAAACAGAGTGTATATATATGCGAATATATATATATATATATATATATATATATATATATATATATATAATATATATATATATATATATATATATACAGTATATATATATATATACATATATATATATATATATATATATATATATATATATATATATATATATATTATATTATATATATATATATACAGATTATATAATATATATATATATATATATATATATTATATTATATATATCTGTATATATATATATATATATATATATATATACAGATATATATATATATATATATATATATATATATATATATATATATATATATATATATATACACTCTTTTTGAAAGCTTATTTTAAATTTTGTTTTCCATTTCCGTAGTACTGCTTATAGCTAACTTTGTTTGATTTTATATTTATGAATTTAATCTAGGTGATTTTTAAAACTACTACTACTGCTATTTAAAACTACAAAGAATGAATATTTGCGAACATTTCCATTTTAATTCTTACTCTTCATCGAAGAATTCTCTTAGATTTTAGCCTTATCATTCTATATTACGTTGAGGAAAAATTTTAATTTAAACAGTTCTATATCTGAATCACGTTCTATATCGAGGAAAAACTCATTTCCAATGTTCCCCGACGGGATTATCCATCACTGAAAAAAAAAGCAAAAAAAAAAGAAACACAAAAGCTTAACAGCACCAAGCGGCTTCGGCATTCTAGCACCCGGGTAACGACTGTGGCCAATAAGCCGCCCTAAACTCACCAGAGAGTAACAATTATCTGTGGACAGTATCACCACGTCTATCGGAGTGGTGTGATTGGCCACACAGACGGACGCAGTCGTCGGCCTGTACTGCTTATTGTGTATATTGATGTAGCCGATAAAACAGCGAGCTGCAACGCGAAAAGCGGTTATATACGCTTTTCGATTTATCCACTGCTTGAAACGACCCTCCGGCAACAGGCCTATCAAGTAGGTCGAGCCTAATATCCAGAGAAGCTGTCAGAGTAATAAGTAACTTATTGATTTCATTCGTGTTCTCACGGATATAATGTATTCTTAAGAATACTTCGATTATGACCTATTGTACTCGGCCATTTAACAATGTTTTTCTCTCAACAGGGATGCACATATACGCCAAGCTACAGAGATTTATTCACGTAAAAAGTGTTAGAAGAAAACCAGCTGGTTGGAGAATAGTTTCATAGTAGTATAATATAGTAAGATGTTTTTCACTCGACTTTACTATATAAATAATGAAGCCGGGTGAAAACCATCGCAATGTATCATATCTTTGTTATTAACAATTTTATACAAAAAATTGCTTTTATTCGGTTTTTTGCTTATAAAACTAAAACTGTCAGGGTAATCGTGATGGTGTCCAAAGAGAATTTGTAGAGGATTAAAACAAGAAGAAAATGAGGAGTCAAACGACTTGATCGGACCGTTAATTTAAAAGAAAATAGAGAAAACATGGCAAAAAAGCAGTTTTTTCAAAAATCCATAACTGGATTATTTTTTGAGTTGTAGCGTAGATCCTCCGGTCAGTGTTAATTTTCAATATAAACTATATATGTGCAAAAAACAGGCACTGTCCGATGCATAGTTTTCGATCTGTGGCCATCATGTGAATTTTTCACTATGCAATTTTCCAGGTATGGTCCGATTCAAATTTACAAAAACGATTTCGTAAGTAAAATTTTCACGCTTCGTTCATCTTGGTTTTGCATTAAAATGCTGGGAAATATGTTAGAAATGAAGCTGAGCGACCGAGAGTAGTTGGGGGGGGGGGGGGGGAGAACAGCAGATAAGGATAATCATGTATATAGTGATACTGTTCGTTTTTCGAGTGATTTTTTGCATAAAATTGTTGATAGTAGAGTCGAGTGAAGAACATCTCACTATATCATATGAAACTTTTCTCGAAACAATGACGCAGCTGGTTTTTTTCTAATACTTTTTGCACAAAATGCTCACTCCAAATCTCTATAGCTTGCCCTGAAACTGCTGCTGCCATGCGTAAAGTTGCATGGTGATCCACCTCACAATATTGAGTCATACGATTCAAAAATAGAATTGCCTAGTTGACAGGATTAATACAGGTACGAATGGAAATTACTGCATTATCAAAATATGTGAAGGACAACTATGAATCATTGAAGTTATACATTGAAATGGTCAAATCGTTCCGCGTTATCATGATAGAATTGTTGAAAAACTGATAACTATTAACAACTAGTAAAATGGAAACTGAGAATCAAGTTAGCTACTGACTACTAAAATTGTATTGAAAATTTCATAAATCAGTACAAATGAAAAATGCGATAAGCGATACTCAAATTTTCTTGTCCATAATAGATTATTTTTGAGAATATCTTCATTCGAATATATCACTAATTTATATTTTTTTCAATTTTCCCTATCTGTAAGATCAAAAATATATTTTGGCCAGGAACAAATGTACCATTTTTGTTATGTTAATTCTATTGTAGTCTATTATTATATCTTATCTTTGTTATAGTAATTAATGATAAAACGAGATTAATCATATAGATTAGATAACAAACAATATATCTCCTTAGTGGATCTTTGTAGATGTAATCTCTGGCTAGCTCTGTGCATCCCTGTTCAATAGATATTTCACGTATTTTCACTAGAAGTAGGATTTTGACTAGTTAAACAATGAAATTTTAATATTTTCGCGAGGCCTTACAATTACAGTGTTTCGTTTATTTAAGGGAGTACCATTTGATAATGAGTATTACCTAGTGGTACCTATATGAATTACGGCTTCTACTTCATAACGAATAATTCATCAAACTTGTAAGAGTACCTAATCCTAAGTGGATTAAAATGCTAGCTATATTCAGTTTCGACATCAATAGTAAAATACAAAAAAAAATAAAAAATAAGCGAGAGAATTAGCAAATAAATTGATAGAGAAAAAGAGTCCAAAATTATTACAATTCGAAACTTTATGATGTGTAACATCTCAGCTCTCGGTATGTTGCAGTTCGTGAGACTAATAACGCAAATGCGATGAAAATGTGTAACAGGTAGAAGGTATCAGCACGCGCTATTCAATTCATTTGAATTACTTATTTCCATTATGGTAATTTATGTTAACTTAAAGTGACTAACTGAACCCGCAAAAGTTTCAATGTATCGAGTTTCATTTTGTGATAGGAGAAATTCACAGTCAGATTTAGTAGAAATCGTCAAGTAAAGATTAGTATTTTATAAGGGACTTCCTAGGAATAAAGCAACAGATGGTTGTCGGCACGATGTGAAAGATAATATTGAGGAGATTTATGGCTATGACGAGATGCTCACAATAAACATTCATTCTCTTTCCCGGTTTTCTTAACAAAACGAACTTTTCAAATATTGTAATTTTAATGGAGTTTCACGGGCATAATTTTAAAGTTTGATAAGTATATTAATACGAACTATTTATTTATTGGTTTTTGTTTTGAATCATACGTGAGTTTTATTGTATCCCCATTACAATTTTGCAAAGAAATGGAAACTACATCAGGTATGTAGAATACAAACTTAGAAAAGGAAGTTAATAAAATTGTTAAACTATTTACTGTTTACATACGTTTCATGTAATGTGATTGTAGTATTTTAATATTTATATTATAGAGAGGCAATAGTGAATTCATATGCTCAGCATCAAACAGAGTATCGAAAGAAAATCGAAAAACAGCAGTTCTGTACGCGTTAATTACTAGTGGCCGCCCACAGCTCCAAATTCGACCTTAATTCATTATATTTGCAAGTCTGCATGTTATCGAGGTTCTTTTGTCGAAGAATATACGTCAATAATAATTGCAGATATCATTGAATACGTGTATCACTAAGAAATCCCGCCCCCCGCGATCAAGAAAGGTACTCTCCTAGTGAAAAGGGCGGCCTAAGGGAACATACCCAAACTACGTGACCCGTTCAGGGGGGTGGAGGGGGTTCTTCAAAATACTACGATTGGTCACAGGGGCGGGGGTAGGGGTTAGGTTTTTGTCACGTAGTCAATGTCCTCTGGAAACGTGTTCGTTGAACATGATTGAGATAAAAGATAAATGCCAATAAAAGAAAAAAATTCTTTTGTTTTAGTAAATTAAGTTCCTACTTCATATGTTTTTTCTTCTTGATAATATTTTTTCAGCTGTAAATTATAGGTATGTACAGGGTAGCCAATTTTCGATGTTTGTATGGAGTATCTCAGTAACTATAGAAGGTAAAAAAAATGGAGGGCGCATACTCAATCTCTTTTATCGAGACAAATTCACTGGCGAAACCCAAAATTCGCTGTCTTCTTTAGTTTTCGAGTTATAAAACAAAAATTTAATTTTTTCACTCTAAGACAATGTGCATATCATGGTTGTTTGTGAAGTTACGAGATAATAACTTTTACATAATTTAGGCACTTTTTTCTGTATAAAACAGTGGTAGAGATGTATTTTTTCAAATGGGAATAATGGTTGGCTGTGGTTTGGTTGGATCGGATTTTTTCCGATATATGTCTGGTTGCTTTTGATGTGTAAGGTTTTTTTAGCAAGAATATTTTAGTTCATTACCTTTTGCGTTTTTATATGTACCTATTCCATGTAGGCAGGTGACATCTATGACAGAGCTTGTCAATTTCTTTCCATCATAATATCAACTAACTGATTTAATCATAAAAACAGTTGTGATATTACATCTGAGATATATTTCAATGGCTATCCAGGAAGAAGACAACCTAATACATCTATTTTCAACTGATTAAAAGAAAATCTAATTAATTTTGAATCATTAAACAAGCTAAGACCAAAATATTAGATATTTACATAATTTTTTTTTATAAGACATTACAATTATAACAAATATACAAATTACAATAAATGTTCAAACTTATGTTCATTGTGGTTGATACATAAATTACATCTCTTTATAACATTCTGAACTGCATTATGAATATGAATATTTGAAACTGAATTCACAAAGTATAAAATTTACGTGGCTGTCGTGTTTTAACGTATCATATATATCAAGAAAATCATAATAAAAAACGGTACTACGAAATTTTGAATCAGTAAATTATTGAGGAATTCATAGACAATCCACCCTTAGTTGAGACACAAAATCAGTTCTTCCAACATGGTTCACCGCCTCATAATATAAGTACCATTTCAGAATTGTTTAATACTAATTTTGGTAATAACTGGATGATAAATATTATTCCAGTGAGGTCGCCACCACAATCACCTGACTTTAACACCACTGGATTTTTTCTTTTGAGGATATATAAAAGACAATTATATAAGAAAACCAGTAACAATATAAATAAACATAGACAAAATTTTAATGAATGTGAATTACATTTCAAATATTGATATTATATATATGCATAATGCAGTTTAGAATATTATAAAGAAAGGTATGTAATTTATGTATGAACCATAAAGAACATCAGTTCTTCACAACATTTATTGTAATTTGTATTATTTTCTTATAGTTGTAATGTCTTATAAAATTAGATGTAAATCTCTAGATTATACAGAAAAAAAGTGCCTTAAAAATTTCTCTTAATTTCACAAACAACCATGATATGCTCACTTTCTGAAAGTCAAACTTTTGTTTATAACTCCAAAATAAAAGACGATTTCATATTTTGGTTTTCGCCATTAAATTTGATTCGAAAAAAGAGATCGAAAATGCACTCTCCATTTTTTTGTATCTCCTAGAGTTACCGAGATACCCCATACA
Source organism: Cynegetis impunctata (assembly GCA_030704885.1). Taxonomy (NCBI): domain Eukaryota; kingdom Metazoa; phylum Arthropoda; class Insecta; order Coleoptera; family Coccinellidae; genus Cynegetis; species Cynegetis impunctata. Next base: position 40,910 of record JARQZK010000756.1, read on the forward strand.
AACATCGAAATTTGCGCACTCTGTAAGCACTCTTATCGTCACACCGCAAGCGTTGTATTAATGAAGACAAATATGAGCCAAATAATTTTTTTTTTAACTTTCTGTCTACAAGAAAATGATTAAAAAAATATTTATGAATTACTACGTGAAAAGTAGAGGGGGAGGGAGGGGGTCTTGGAATATACTACGGATGGTCACCGAGGGGGGGGGGGGGGTTGATAAAAACTTGTAAAAAATAGGTCACGTAGTTTGGGTACGTTCCCTAAGATCCCGGATCAATTGAACGTTTAGTATCGAATTTCGTTCTCCTATGTCAACTACAACCGTGTGTTTGATATTGACAGTATAAACGTATAGTATAGAAATTCACTATTTCCATCGAGGGTTTCTTTGGGCGTGTCCAGGAGTCGGAAGACATCAAAATTGACTCTGAAAACGTGATCGCAGCATTTCTGCCGTTTTGATATCTTGAAATATATATATAGGCTCTCGCACCGTATATTCTTAAACTAAGTTTAATGGTAAATCGGGTTTAATTTGAAATTTTCGCTTGCACCAAAATATAAACGGCGTTTAAGACTATCTAAACCCTGCATAAATTAAACGCCCAATTTTAGGCGTTTAATTTGAAGTTTAAGTAAATTTTGAGGTTATTTGTAGAAGAAACAGTTTATTTTTTCCTTGAAAATTTAATTTTTGCCGGCGGAAACTCGCATTTTTGTTTAAAATTCTTTATGAAGAGTTTGATATCTATAACGACAACTTGGACGTTCTAGAATTCCTGGAATATGGTAACCTCTAACAGTGGACACATATTTATTTCAAAAATTTTTGCTTGGCAATCGTCAAGCTATGCAAAAGTGATGGTATCCGATTATATTGTAGGTATTATTGTTATAGATTTTTTGTTAAATCAACAATAATCATCTTATAGGTATTTTGCAAGTTATTCTTTCTAGGTGGTAAAAAATATGGCCAACAGAACTGAAGCGTGGATTTATAGTTTATCTATACTAATGAACAATGCACCAATTCAACTCATAAATGCAAATTTACTCGCCATAATTAAAAATACACACAAAAAAAACAGGTAGAGTGCCCATTGAACCTATCTAACTTTGTAGGAATGACAGCTTGTCCCCCTTTCGATCAGCTACTTTTAGCATTGTAGTATTGCTCAATTTGTTGGAGTTCATCCACAGTTTACCGCTCTATCTGGAAAGTATCAGTGTGGTCCCATTTTCCTTTTATTATTAACTTCCATTTTATGCATATTTAATACAAATCACAAAAAAAAACTTCTTTACTATTAAAACTAGGTTAGAAAAGTAGAAACATAAATTCTGTTTCTTCTTTTTACTTCATGCACATCGCTGTTTCATCCAAAAATACTACAAAAACGCAGTTTAGCAATGGGTCGGTTATAATTCCTTGGTGCAACGACCAGAAAAATAAACGTAGTTTAAATATTAAACCAAGTTTAGTTAAACGACGTTTTATAATAAAACGGTGCAAGACCCTCTTAATGTTTTTCATGTAAAAACTTAATGGCAGACACTTCTTCCGGTTCCTACTATTAGCACGACTGATAAAGTATTATGTGTTTGCCTGGATGTCCGACCTATCTGTCTGGTTTCTTGAATATGTGTATGTAATAATAATATGAATGACATACATCACTTTGAGCTTTGCTGAAATAAGGCAAAGTAGTCAAAATTTTCGCAGCTTTGAAATTCTATAAATTATAGTAGGAACCGAAAGAAGTGTCTGCCATTAAGTTTTTACATGAAAAAAATTATATATTTTAAGATATCAAAACGGCAGACATGCTACGATCACGTTTTCAGAGTCAATTTTGATGTCTTTCGACTTCTGGACGCGCCCAAAGGAAGCCTTGATGGGAATAGTGAATCCCCACTTCATCTACGGCAGGTGAAATAGTATACCTAGCATTAATGAGGACTTTGCTACTATACCGTAAGTATGCGGAACGCTGGCTCTTGGCCTAGTACTAGTCCCAGAATACAAACTCTCGTCCAGAAATTAAATGTAATATATTTGGAACTATATATATAAAATTCAACTATGTCAAACATAACACTCCTTGCGCGCAATTTGCTTAAAAAGGGGTAGAAAGTTTTTATAGATTTCTGGTTAGTGTGGTGCGTATATTGATTGAATATTTTGCCTGTTACCGAGGTTAGATGTTACACATCATTGGCGCCGACTAGAAGAGTCGCTCAATAATTTTTTTATAACAAATCATCATTAAATTGCTTGAATCGATATTCCCATTAACACAAATAACAATCAGCATATGACATCAATACGTCAAAAAAATTATAGCCTCTTGAGGTTCGAGCAACACTGAAAATATATCTCTTCAATGTTCATATCATACCAGTCCTCCCATCATAAAAAAAGGTACGATGAAATATGTCTGAGAATGACGAAACTAGTGATTAAATCGATATTCAATACAATGGATTACGAATGAATTAATTAGTTTATTCATTATGAGGACCTACAAAAATTTCAAATAGTTATTTTTATCCAGAACGTTATTCACGTACACCTAAATCGATAGAGGTTAATGAATAATTCAGTATTGAATTCCTTTAATTCGAAACCGTTATAAATGATGATATTGGTAGTGTTATTTCGTACTGATACAACAGATGGAACTTATGTGATAGAAGTGAAAGTGATTTTGCAATCAGAACACATTCATTTACTGAATGCCTGAAAGAATGCGCTCATTTTCATCATATAAAATTTGAAATATATATAAACTTCAAATTTTGAGGTTAACTTTGCCAATGTAATCTAACTGATATAAGATATTCTGCGTTTAGAATAATTACTTACGATCACTTTTAAGTTGTGGAGGGGGGAACTGATTGAAAACGAAAGAACAACCGCTTAAACTGATCTATCCGATTTTATTTACATAGATCACTTGGTTCAGTACGAAAGAACACTACTATTAATCATTATCTAATGGTCATTTTATTAATTTACTCTAATATATCACATATTTCAGTAAACCCCTTTCAAATTACCGGAAAAACTCTAGGGAATATCGACTCTGTTCCAACGTAATAACAATTTATTAATAATCCAGAAGGCATTGTTAAACATAAAAAAAATTGAAGTGTTGCAGTGATGAATAAAAGAAAAGACCGAATAGGTGCGTGTTTGAATCGAAAATGATCTACTGAAAAAAATTGAGACTCACCCCAAAGCAGCAAATTAATACCCGAAGAGGAAAGAGGAAGAAATACCTCAAAAAGAAGCCGAAAATCCACAGTATTGTCAACTTAAGGCTTATAAATTCGTAGTGTCTATTTGTTCGTATCAATAAATTCCAATTTTTGAGCTCTTCCGCCTCGAACCTAGACGTGACTTGATCTTCGATTATAGCTTCCACCCCAACTTTGATGTAGTCGACAACGCTGGACAATTCGAATTCTTTGAATTCTTCCTGGAAAAGATACAACGCATTCAATTATTATGATGAACAGAATGAAATTTATTCGAATATTAATAATAAAAGACGGATTTTTGTTCTTTCTTCTTCTTTCTTTGATGTTTATGTATAGTACACAAAATTGATGTTAATTTGTGAATTATATTTGATGTAGTACTGCCCATGCAAAAACCAAGCTTTTGTGGGAAACCAATGTTTATTTAATAGAAATTATGGATAACAGTGTACATATATTATAATAGTTTCGTTGGAATTATTATAGTTTTTATTAGAATTATTATTATTATGAATAAACATTATATTATTATGATTATATTAGTGAGTATATTATTATATCAGACCGAATGGAGTTACACCATGAGGTTTCCTAGTGCAGCATACGCGTTTCTTTCATTCTTCGTTTACCACAGTATCTCCATGAAAGTCTTGGTCTTCAATTTCTTGACATATTTAGCATTTACGTGTTATATAGAGTGGTTTTTTTCATTTTTGGGCCTCGAGGTGGAAATCTTGCATAAGACGCCCAAGTCTGAGCAGTGCTCTCCTCCGATTGTGTGATAGATTCTTACCAACTAAAAACCACAGCGACCATGACATCTTCCTGACTTGCATGAGTAAAGTCATCGCACTGCAACCTTAAGTGGCTTATTGTAGCTTGGGTTACTCTAGATCAGTGTTTTAATGTAATCTCTATGATGTGTGATAGAGGACTAGACCAGACGTTCTTAATATTTGAGGTTGAAATTATATATATATATATATATATATATATATATATATATATATATATATATATATATATATATATATATATATATATATATATATGTTATATATATATATATATATATATATATATATATATATATATATATATATATATATATATATATATATATATATATATATATATATATATGAACCCATTCCCTTCCACCTTGCGATGCTTGGTTCAAAATAAATGCACTCATTGTCTATATACACCTGCCAGTATCTTTGCGTCCGCCCAACTCTCAAACTTCTATCTATCGCCTTCGCTACCTCTGTATTCCATTCCACTCCCGGTCTTCCTCTCTTCCTTCTCTTACTTATTCCGGCTTCCCTTATCTGCTGTATTGCTCTTTCGTGATTCATTCTCTGTAGGTGTCCCCACCATACCAACTGACGTTCTACAAATTCTATTATTGGTTCTACATTTAACACTTCTATTATTACTTCATTTCTCATTCTGTTATCTCTTGTTATCCCCATTACACATCTTACGTAATTCATTTCCCAGGTTTGTATCTCGATTATGTACACTTTCATAATAGTTTCTCGTGTAATTTCCTTCCTTATCACGAATTTGTCATTTATTGCATAGCACGTATTTATCGTCTTATCAATTATGTCATTAATTTCAGCATCTTCTCTGTTGGTATTCTCTATAGTAACTCCTAGGTATTTGAATTCTCTAACTTTCTCTAGTTGTATTGGTAGTATTTTAATATTAACTAGCTCTTCTTTCCATACCAGCAGATTTTTCTTTAGGTTATCCTCAATTTGCCTTCAGAAATTACTACCCTCTGTAAGTTTTTGTGTCCCACATACATTTTCTCTGACCTTTTCTAGCAGCTTTTAATAATCTCATCCATAAAGGTTATAAACAGTGTAGGACTTAGGCCTTGCTCTATTTTAAATTGACACAATTGAAGATTAGAGGAAGACTAACAACTGGTTTTTCTGAAATATGACTAAACTCTTACCGGGAGCCGAATGAAGAAAGTCACAGAATGATAAACAAATAATCAATTGGCGATTCGAAGAAGACTGAGAACTGGCTTTTCTCAAAGGTCCCTACAAATATGACTAATCTCTGACTGGGAACCGAATGAAGAAAGTGACCAAATAATAAACAAAGAATCAATAAACGATTAGAAGAAGACTAAAACTGACTTTTCTCGAGAGTTCCTACAAGTATGACTAATCTTTTATCCGAATGAAGAAAGTGACCAAATGATAAATTAAAGATTAGAGGAAAACTTAAAAGTGGCTTTTCTCAAAGTTCCCTACAAACATGACTAATCTCTTACCGAGAACCGAATGAAGAAAGTGACCGTATGATACACAAAGAATCAATTGAAGATTAGAGGAAGACTAATTACTGTCTTTTCTTCAGAGTTCCTACAAAGATGTCTCTAACCAGGAACGAAATGAAGAGAGAGTAACCAAACAATGAAAATAATTACACATAGTTTATTATTAAAAACAATAGTGCAGTTGTCGACGACTCTTACCTTTTCTGCGGCATCCCCATCACCGTTCTTCTCTACCAGAATGTCTTCCTTCTTGTTATTAGTAGGGGGTTCAGGAACCAATACCAGATTCTCATCCCTACTGATCAGAGGGTTGGTGTTCGGCAAATAACCATTCTTGTGTTTATGGTTTCTAACATTCACATTAACTTCTTCTTCCGTGGGACTACCTGTGCCTTCGCCATACCCTTCATCGTCGCTATCCTCTTCTAATCGTTTACGTTTTTGGGCTGATTCTATGTTTTGTCGTCCATACTGAAAAAAAATGATGTATTTAATTATTTTGCCTTATTAGTTTCTTTATACTTGGCAGTTGTAGATCATGTCGTCCAGATTCACATTACACAATAAAAAAATTCAAGATTCTCGTAAATATACAAATAGACCGTAAATATAATAGTTATTTCAGGTTTTTTGATCGCCTTGTACTCTAGTCATGTGTCGAGTGATGATATTTTGCATCAAAACCTCAATTTCATATATCTGTATATATATATATATATATATATATATATATATATATATATATATATATATATCATATATATATATATATATATATATATATATATATATATATATATATATATATATATATATATATATATATATATATATATATATATGATAAGGGATGTCGATCAAAAGTAAATAAAGTCAATTTACTCTTTTTTTATTCCATATGTCTAGCTTTCGAAACTAAGTTTGTTTCTTCTTCAGGACTGTCTGCAATTGGGAACAAAAGTTACAAAAATAGATCTAAATTAATTTAAAATATTAACCTACAGAACGTGTTAAGAGTTTCCT
>JARQZK010000756.1:52500-55000 GCA_030704885.1 Cynegetis impunctata
ACAAGTAGAAACAGTCAACATTTGTTGCCGAAACATAAAGCAATTTTGAGGAACATTTGGGAACATTTTCGGAAACACGCAACAGCAACAAAAATGTTCCACAATGTTCCTCCGGTGGAACTGCAGTTTCAGTCTGAAAGTGTACAAACCAGAACTCTAATATAATTATATATAATATATATATATATATATATATATATATATATATATATATATATATATATATATATATATATATATATATATATATATATGGGTGGTTATCTGAAATTTGGTTAACTTGGTGTTTTCATTAATTTTCACAATATCATAAAAATTTTATCCAATAATTGAAACTACTAAGCAATATTATAAAGTCCATTTAGTTCGGTCACTCATTTTGATATATATCATAATATTCTTCATTTCCAAAAATTGACTTTCTTACTTCAAATATCAGGCCCTAGCCATGTAAGAACCCCTGAATTCGGTATTCACTTCACTGTAATTATAATTCTATGAGAATAATTCAATCAAACTCTATTTAAATTAGTTGACTATTACGTAACTAACATTGTTATTACAATGTAATTTATAATAACAATATTTTTCATCAAATTATTTCAAATCAAAAAGTGTAAGCGATAAAAAAGATCAGGCCCTAGTCATTTACGAAATTCAAAAATACGCGGCATCCAAGCATATGGCTTTTTTATAACTCACTCAATACGATAGCATCGGTGTGCAGTTAGTTGCAAACACGGCTCAAGCCGCTGTAGCCATTTAGTTATTAGTGTGGTCGTCCACTTTGCTGCGGAAACACGTGCTGTGCCAGTCAAACTCTCAGGCCCTGGGTAAGTCATTTTAAAGATAGTTAAATACTAATTGACCTCACTGCTTATTGTAGATATGAGTTTGGTCTACCTTGTTATTTTGACCGTCTATTGGTTTTGATGTTGATTTTGAATACGAGGTTTCATTTGATTTTGTCTCGTTTCGTCAGTCCCTAGACCGTCAGGCCCTAGTCGTAGGGCCTGACGCCACATCTAGGGACTGATGGTAATACTGTGTTATGCATGGTTTTAAACATAATACCAATGTATTTGTTGTAGAATATGGCGTCTAGAAAGAAAAAAACATTGTCTAAAGAGGAAATTGCAAAAAAAGTCTGAACAGGCAAAGCAGCGATTGGAACCAATTAAATGACCCTGTTTTGCTGGAAGAGTACAAAGAAAAGGAACTACTAAAATATCTAAAGAAGAAGGAAAAATTACAACGGAAATGTGTAAAAGACATGACTCCGCGTGATCACAGAAAGGCAAGAAAAAACTGGGTAGCCTATTCATCTGATTATAGAAAAAAACAAAAGATTCGTGACAATACAGATAAATACGTGGACCAAAATACGCCGCCATCATCGGAAGATGAAATTATTCCTGAGGTTCCTTTATTAAATAATGAAAGAGAAACTGAAGCTAGAAGGAGTAGTATAGTTCAACGGAAAAAAAATAGTATACTGAAGAGGAATCACTTACTCCATGCAAATTTTCTTGACTTTGCAACATATCGAACTGCACTGGAAACAATATGCTGTGATCGTTACTCGGAAAAATGCTTAGCGAAAACTTGACAGGACTGCTCGATGAAGATTTTACCATACAAGGAGTTTGATAATAGTATGGACATTGCAGTCAAACAATGGAAGCGTAGCAAGGAATTGATTAAGGATATTAACACTAAACAGGATCGATACGTCACAAAGTGTGAGAAAGAGATGTAAAACATAAAACCTCGTGATTAGAATTAGAAGAGAGTGATCTTCCAAAATTATCTTTTTTTGAAGGGCGTTTCAAATATTTTCACGGATTCTGAAGATGATATAGCGTTAGCAAGTATGAGCCACATTGCGCAAGAAAAACTAAAATGAGCTATGGCAGTGGAGATTATGTTCTAGTTAAGTTAATAATGAGCATACGCCGCAATTTTCTCAAAATATGATGATGAAGATGGAGAGCTGACAGTTACATTCCTTAAACATTGCAATGAAGATGGCACAGAATTCAAAATAAATGATAATGACATCTCCGACGTGCCTTACGAAGACGTTATAGAAAAACTGCCATTTCCTAATCTAATCATCAAGAGAAATACAGAATTTTAGAGATTTAAAAAGCCCGTTTACGTTTACGAGAAGTGAAACAAATAGTGATAAAAATAAATACGAGGTACTAGGTAGTTTAAGTTTGAAATATTTGTGATCTTATAATAATTAATGAAAGTCTGAATATTGTGTTCAAATTATAATTTGGTTACTTAGAACTTTAGAAGGCTGACAATTTAAAATAATTGTGAATTACTTAAAGACTATTAGTTTGTAAGCATTAACCTCGAAGTACAATTTGATTCTTAAGAAATATTGATACATTATTTTCATGTGCATAATTAATAAATGAAATCCTGTGATTATAGTTCATAGAATGTGTGTACTTGAGAGATAATTTGTTGTTTCAGTTGATTTTGC